>CAVLJG010000010.1:48984340-49085034 GCA_963669975.1 Acanthoscelides obtectus
CTAAATTGTGTGCACCACACTGCGTGGAGTTATGGAATTGGGGGCTATTGCAGAGGTCCCCTCTGGTGTTCATCAGAGGCAACATGAGCCGTGGGTTACTTCCAGGAGCTGATGGGAACCCGAATGTCCTGCCTTATATGTGGACACTCACCAATTCACATATAGCCAGAATAACGTCGTTCCATTTTGAAGACAATCAAGTCAGTTTGTTGACATGGTTCCTAAATTTCTCGATCATTCACCCATTGAACTCATCTGTGACATTAAGAGAAGATATTACTCCGTTTACCCAAAATTCGCAGCACTCTAGCGGCATTTCGTCTTGAGGCACAAGTCTGAGACGAGAATTTTTATTAATAGTAGTAGTAGTAGTAGTAGTATCTTTATTTAATAGCTTCAAGCTAAACAATACAATATATATCATGTTTTTATCTAAAGCTACCACTATTTTCTACATAAATTCTCAATTGTCTTTTGAATTTGACACAATTGGTAGATTTGATTTCAGCTGGTAAATTATTAAAAACTATGAGGCCTTTATGAAATAAACTATTTTGCGCAATTGCAGACCTCACAGCAGGAACATAAAAATCAAACCTATTTCTTGTATTGCAACTATGAATATCACAGACAAATTGCAAACCTTCCAATATGTGTTCGGGATACATTCCATTCTTTATTTTGTAGATGACTATCATTGAATTGTAAAATATATTTTGTTTGATACTTAATAAAATAGTTACTTCTCACATGTCTTTAAGTCTTGTGTATCTATTACATCTTAATATACATTTAAGAGCCTGATTTTGTTTTCTCTGAAGTGAATCTATATCAACTTTCTGAAAGATATATAATATGGAAGAACAGTAGTTAAACTGAGGCATGACTATTGTTTTATATATAAGTAAAGACGTTCATGAACTAAGGTCCTTTGTTACCCTACACATTAAATTAACTTTTTTAGAAACTTTTTTTATAATATAATCTGCATGGCTACTGAATGTTAAATTTGAGTCTATCATAACTTCTAAATATTTATACTTGTTAATCTGTTTAATCTTATTATTTTCAATTATAAATCCGTCGTGCAGATAAGTATCCTGAAGATTAAATTTAGATTTCAGTATCATACACTTAGTCTTGTCAACATTAATACTAAGACTATTGTTCCCTAACCAGGCATATAATGTCTTTAAGTCTTCATTAATCATTTCAACCAAATTGTCCATGTTGTCACATTCCATGAACAACATTGCATCGTCTGCAAACAACTGAATTTTGCAATTTTTTACAGCCTTTACAATATCATATATATACAGCACGAATAGATCAGGACCCAACACTGTTCCCTGAGGCACACCATGTCTTTTTTCTCTTACAGAAGATAAGGAGTTTTTGTAGTTTGTTCGCTGAGTTGTTTGTTCCAACTATCCTGAGAACCGTCTTAAAACGTTGCCTTTAAAGCCACATTTTTTTAGTTTTTATCAACAAATTTCTATTTATTGTTTCGAATGCTCTCCTAAAGTCGATAAACACAACACCCACATAATGACCCACACTCAAAACATTTTCCATCCTGAAATAACAGACTGACGCGCACTCTCACAGGAATGGTCCTTCCTAAAACCAGCTTGGTATTTTGTAAATAATTCATTTTCCTCTACGTATTGACATAATTGTTGATTGACGACAGTTTCTAGAAGTTTTTCATTTACAGGTACCATATTAATTGGTCTGTGCTCTTCACATTTTATTGTTCCACCCACTTTTTCTATAGGGATGACTGTTGACATTTTCCAATCCTGGGGAAAACATCCTGTTTCCATACTGGAATTTATAAGCTGGAGAAACGCCAATTTCAAGATTTTGGTATTAATTCCGTCAACGCTGATATTTTTATTTTTTAAATTGTTAACTGTATAGTATTTCTTAGTTCCTTCATTTGAACTGTCTTAAATGTACTAAAGCTATTTGTAGGAGTTGGTATATAATTCAAAGTATTTTCCATATGTATGGCATCTATATCAATTGCCGAATTATTCACGCTGTTCAGAAAAAAATCATTTAAACTCTCTACTATTGTCTCACCTTCTTTGTAAATAGTTCCATCGAAGTCAATACCTTCCATATTTCTACTTCCCAATCCATTGCCTATGATATCCTTCAAACTTTTCCACATAGCCTTTGAATCTCATTCGGCATCATCTGTTTTTTGTTGGTAATATACTTGCTTTTGTTGTCTTATTGATTGAACAACTTTATTTCTTTGTTGTCGAAAGCTCACCCGATGTTCTTCCTGCTGTGTTATCATAGCCCTCTTGTATAGCCTATCCCTTTCTAAAATTTTGTCATGTAAATCTGGTGACCACCATCTTTTGTTACCCCAATTTACAGGTATCCTTCTTTTAACTATTGGTGCACAATAATCTAACTTTTCTGTTATTACTTTTACTAAATTGTTTGTTATTTCATCAGTACTGATAAGGTTGGATGACCATGGAGATTCTATTAGCATTAATTGAAATTCAAGCTCGTTAAGGTGTTTCATACCTCTGTAATATTCTGCTTGACTGGGAAGCTCAACGGTTGAAAGATTAACCTTTAGTATTGCATGGTCCGTTATTTTAGAAGTATAGCATATCTCACTTTCCACATACTTTTCATTTGTAATTATGAGATCAATCATGGTTGCACTATTTTGTGTAACCCTTGTAAGGTTTTGAATTTTTTGATAGAATCCACCTCTCTCAATAACTTTCTCAAGTTTAGAGCAGTAAAAAGACTTCGTACATAGACTTGAAGGTATATAAAAATATGTAATAAATTCATTATTAGCTGGTGTTATTTTTCTATGCCACTGGCAATGCTAAATTAAAGTACATCAATCTTCCTCAGTTACAAAGTTGTAAGAGCAACCTTGGCGAATGGTAAACATAGTACAGGGTGGAAAATTGTAAACTGTTAGCAGTTTTTATGGATGTTACCGCAAATGAATGACTAACTCCTAATATGCGTTATGAAGGAGGGTAGTTTCGGCCTTATTCATATACATATCTCTCGCCCATGTTCCGCTAACGGTAGCAGTAGCTTTTTGTTAAAAAGAAAGATAATCGCATTCCACGTTGTCCCGGCTGGAAATGCTCAAAGTGCAGGTCGTTATGCAAGCCCCGTGACCGACCCGTTTTAAGGAAGTAAGGACACGTCAGCAATAGTACAAGCGTACCAGCAGAAAATTTGTTTACGTTAAGTAAGAGCTGAGGATATGAAACCCATATCTATATACCTAGCTTTAAGAAAGAACAGTTTCTTCATAGTAGCTTTTACCTTTTATTTCAAACCCTTGAAGACTAACTTTCTAATCTATATATACGCTAAAATTCTTCAAAATTGGTTCAGCTGTTTTGTCGTGAAAACTGAACATACATGCAGACATACACACTTATCCCTTTTATAATATTATTAGGGATATTATGAGGCATTAAGTATTAGTGATACTATTGAAAACTAATAATGATAGTGATTTCGTCTGCACTACTAATATAGGACCACAGGACCAATGTCCATGGCCATGTGCAGTGTTCATGTTTATTGGCAATCACTGGCATGGTCTCCCACTCCATTTTGCAGTGGTCGACTCTGGTAACAGATGGCACTTTCTGCTGTAGGATTATGGCTCTGATACAAAATAATTTTGATCTGCTTTCGTTTTTTGTTTTACGTAGAGACCTAGACGGCACCGATGATTGCCAATAAGCATGAAACAGCGATGTGCACGGTTGGCTCTCTGTTGGCTGAACGAACAAAAAATTAATGATACTGATGACACTAACATTTATTCATTCATAAAACACAATATAAAGAACGAGTAAATAAATATGAAATACGTCCGTACTTTCAGAAAAAACCGCAAGGGCAAAACCGTACTGTTAGAACTCCTGAAGACGTAGACAGAGAGTTGACACACTGCAAAGCCCGAATCTTTCCGTCCGTTTTGGTGCCAGTTCCCTAGGGATCCACGCTTCCTCTGTACGTAGCATCTTGAAGAAGCATTTAGTGTTCCATCCTTACAAAATCCAAGTTTGTTAACAACTGTTGCCAGGGGATTATGCACAACGTGTTAATTTTGCACAGCTCACGATTGAACAGTTATGTAACTATGATATGACGTTGTTTATGAGTGAAGAAGCACATTTTCATTTACACGGACACGTCAATAAACAAAATTGTCGATATTGGTCTCCAGTGAACCCCCAACAGTTGGATGAGCACCCACTGCATACCCCGAAAGTTACAGTTTGGTGTGCAGTAAGCCCAACGATGATTATTTATGATATAATATACGATTACATGCTGAAAAACTTTTTTTCCGGAACTTCAACGTCGACATGTCAGAACAGTGTGGTTCCAACATGACGGGGCAAGATCTCACACAGCTCGCACTTCAATGGAACTTCTTCGGCAAAAATTCCCAGGACGTTTAATTTCACGTCATGGCGATATTCCATGGCTCCCTCGCTCCCCGGACCTGCCAGCGTGAGATTTTTTTTATGGGGCTACCTGAAATCAAAGGTTTACAAAAGCAAGCCTCGGACCCTCGTCGATTTGAAGGAGGAAATATGAAGATAAGTATCCCAACTTCCTGCACGGATGCTGGCCGACGCAATAGGCTCATTTCGGCAGAGGCTTGATTCCTGCATTTCGGCTCAAGGGCGCCATATGGCCGGCATAGTCTTTAGAACGTAGATTTTGTTTTACTCAAAAAAATGGCATCTATTTCTGCGTATTTTGATATGATCAAATATTACCTATTTTGACTGGACTGCTAATTTAAAAAACATGCGTTCTTTCTGACGAACCCTGTAGAAATAAAGGGTGTATCAATAGAAACGCAATATTTGAATTGTTTAGTAAACAGGCGGGAGTTTATGAAAATGAATCATCAGCGTCTCCTAATAGTTAAAAATTATTACCAAAGTGGTGAAAGTTCAATTGCCATGATTCGAAAAGTGCGGCTAATATTCGGTCGGAATAATGTTCCTATCCCATCCACTGTGAAAAGAACAATGAAAAAATTTAAAAGTACTGGTCCTGTTAATGATGTGAAACATACGAGACGAGCTCGCAGCGGTCGTTCAGAAGAAAATGTCAGAGCAGTTCGCGAAAGGACGAGGCGGTTAATCCAATAACAGTGAATGGCGAACGTTATCGTGCAATGAATACTCAGTTTTTTGTGTCACAATTAGGAGTCATCGTTTCAAGATGGTGCCATACTGCTTATGAAACATTGTCAGTTTTCCACAAGTTTGCTCCTAGTAAAGTCATCTCCCGGTTTGTCGGCCAGAATTGGCCGCCACGCTCGTGCGATTTAACACCTCTGAACTTTTGGCTTTGGGGTTATTTGAAGTCACAAGTTTATGCCAACAAGCCTGCAACCACCGAAGCATTAAAAGCTGAAGTCAGACGCTGTATCAACGAGATACCACAGCGTGTGCTCAAAAATGTTACCACAAATTTTATTAAAAAAGTGCGCATGTACCAGCGGAGGCGTGGCAGCCATTTACCTGATGTGTTGTTTCAAACATAATTCCAAAGTGTATACACCATAACCACCAATAAATATTTCAGTTGTTTGTTACAGAATACCATGTTTAATAGAACCTTGAAGTATTGCGTCCTTATGGAAACACCATTTATGAACATAGATATAACTAATCAACTAATTGTTTGATGTTTGCAATTACTATTAACTTGTGTACGTCTGGTCTTACCAGAAAAAAATCCTTCCTTTTATTTTTTTTTAGGTCCTTCGACAGGTAAATTTACGTATTATTTTTGTCCTACATAAAGGTATGATCGTTGTATTATACAGGGTGACTTTGAGTCATTAATTTTCAGATAATGATTGTAGAAGGAAGATAAACCAAAATATGTGTGTAAAAATAAAAGAAAAATCAAAAAAAAATGTTACCTTGTTTTATAAAGTATCCTCCCGACAAGTATTTCAGTGCGGACCTGTATTTGATCGTGCGGTCTTGGAGCACCGGCATGCCCTCCCCTGTGAGGTCTTAAGTCACCTGATTCACGAGCCCTTTGTACTACATTAACAAAGGTACGAGGGGTTGGTTGCACTCGATTGAGAAACCGATTCACACAAATCCGTGATGCCGCGGCAGCATTTTGTAAAGACTCCCCCGCTGTAAATAAGAATCATGTCCACAAGTTGAGCATTTTCGTAAACATGTGCCATTTTTTGTTTCGTTTGAGCCACGCAACAAACACCACTATTCACTCACGCGTTACCGAATGACGAAAAACATCGTGATAAACGTTTCAAATTCTTTCGCTTTTTTGTTTCCAATGGGATGAACCGATATATTCGTTGTTGCCAAACACGAGCGCATAATATTATTATTGAGACAGGGCGGTACTCAAACTTCTAAAGGGCTATAACTTTGTTACTTTAATTTTACCAGAAAAATGTTAAAGGAAAAAACATTTCTTTTGATCAGATCTACTCACTGTTGAAATAAATTACTCAACTTCGAAGTCACCCTGTATATATAGCATGTAAGAGACGATGCTCTCTTAAGTCATACATATTTGTATACAGTTAGATATAATTTGGTTTGTCATAGTTTTTGAACTTATTTTGTAAAAAATACCCAAATCACAAATATGACATGCGTGTAGCTCCCCATGCTAATATACCGTAGGTCAAATGTGGCTCGATCAAGGTATGGTATAAGAGATAGAGATTTTGTTTTAAATATATATATATATATATATATATTTAAAATATATGAAACATGAACATTCAAACGCAAGTGTGGATGGAGGAAGATTCCAAGGTATTTTATATATGACTTCTAATTTCTGATTTAAGATGAATGAGATGTTTGTGTAATTTGATAGATGTCTAGAATAGGAAGAAGACGGTAAGAAATTTGTTTTAGAGTAATTAATGCTCAATTTTCAGTTTTTAAACCACTGTATAAATTTGACAACATCGTTCTCAACCTCTTTTTACATGAAACCAATCATTACTTTTATAAAGAACTGCTGTCTCATCGGCAGAACTTATTATTTTGCATACACAATCAATTTGAAATATATCATCAAGTAAACATTATGAAGCAGTGGACCTAAAACGGTTCCCTGAGGGGTTCCTGGAAATTTTTGGTACTTAACAGTTTGCTATCTGTTGGGTAAGTAATTTTCTGGTAGTGTGTGCTTGTTACTCGTCTCTAACAAAAATTTATGGTTCACTGTGCCGAGAGCTTTCCTTCGATCGACAAAAATATATTCATATACTTTTGATTAACATCTACAATTGCGTCTGATGTAGTTATTAATAATGCTTTAGGTTTGAAAATTTTACGATCTTGATGTACCATTAAAGATTGCCCGCACTATATCCTGAAGGAGCTCCCTATGCGCTACACAGCACCACTAATCACCCTTAGAAGAGCATTGGCTGACTCAGTCGATCTTAATAGTCGGCGATTGAAGCATGACGAAGCGATAACATCGTTTAACCATTTATCATCGCTCTTCCTGCTGAATATACTCGCAGATTAGGCGAAAATAAGGCGGAAGAGGGGGGCTTACTAACTGTCGCCACATGGGGTAATGAAGCTAGGGAGATATTGCAATGAATAGAGTCGTTTGGAGCTCACGTGGAATATTGTACAGAAAAACGAGTTCAAGAAAAATTGGGTTACAAAGTTGGGAGGGTTGGCATTATTATTTATATGAGATGAACAAGCTGCTACTATTGCCACTGCAGCCATTTGGGATGATGAACTAGGGTGCAGGTTTCTAGTCTATGGAGTCATCAAGCGTTCATATGGAATATTGCGCAGACACATTGTGAGTTCAAGAAAACTTCTTTAAGGAAGTGATTAACTTTCAGAGTGGGTTCATCATTCAACTGTGAGATGATGTAAAGCCGCAAAAGCTGTCAGTAAAGCTGAAAGGAAGAATAGTATATAGAACATGGTATAGCAAGTGAAAAAGTCCATGTTTATATTCGTATTATCAACTTTTTGTGTTGTATTGATTAAAGAGGTGCACATAAAGTAAATCCTTGTTGAAATAAAAATATTATTGCAGTTGTGTAACAGTAGTAGCGTGTGGCGATTACGAAAAAAGATACAAATCCACCATTTCAATAAATCACACCTAAAGAGAAAAACTACGGGTTGGTAGCCGGTTGCATGCTAGAATGCGACTCTGCAACACGCGAGAAATTGCATCCGTCAAGCGAAATGCTTGTGACTTGCGACTGTTGGAACAGATAATATTTTGATTGATAGACTGGCATGATCTGCAGGGTTTATTAATTTTTGTTTTTGAAATTGCGAGTCGCTTGATCTAAGATTAGCGGCTGAGAGTATCTGCTGATATTTTACAATTCGAAATGTAATTGTAAGTTGGGTGGGTCATGGAACGCCATGCTTCTTCTAAGGGCAATTATAAAAAGTATTGTCATCTGATGACAAATATCTGCTACTCACACTTACGCCTATCGAACTCAAAGACGCATGCTCTATTTAGCCGATCGTCGACGTTAAAATTATAATCCTGGCTCACAGCAAAACGTTTGTGGGTGAATAAGATACTATTTTCTTTAAATATAGATTTTTAGTGCCATCTGGAATATTTTGGCTTTGCGTTAGAAGACCATTTTGGTTGAATAAATCGTTTTATAGTCAAACTGAAAAAGGCTATTGGCAACTATCGGTATAATGCTTTATAAATATTAAAATTGTTTCAAAAATTCTTAGTTTTACGATAGCGTTCAAGAAATGTTCATTGAGTATTTTTTATGAAAATATGTTTTTCTAAGTATTTAACATTACATTTAAGCCCTGCCGGCCAATTTTGAGGGCTCACGCACATACGATATTATCTGCCGAAGCTGCTTTCTATTTTTCGTGAAATTTTGGGGGCTCGTACTGGTTCTCCTGTGAATCTGCGGACGCCCAGGGTAATTGGTAGGATAGTTGTCAAATAGTGACAACAAGAATTAAGGGACCGCCAGTTACTGTTGCATGTGTATGTATGACATCTGTGGTGCAGTCCTAATAGTGGATTTTCGCCAATACCGGTAATCTGCCGATACCGATATGTCAGATGCCGATATATCGCACACATTTTGGTTCAGTAAGCTTGGCTAAAGCATCCGGATGAACACTATAAGAGGCCTAAAAATGAGGAAGCGCTGTCTTTTGTGACAGAAGTTTCGATAAAAAGGCTGCCGA
The DNA here is from genome assembly GCA_963669975.1 of Acanthoscelides obtectus. Taxonomy (NCBI): domain Eukaryota; kingdom Metazoa; phylum Arthropoda; class Insecta; order Coleoptera; family Chrysomelidae; genus Acanthoscelides; species Acanthoscelides obtectus. The sequence goes on from CAVLJG010000010.1 coordinate 48,993,604, forward strand.
ATTTGATAGCGCAATGTTTTGTGAAAAGAACATATTTTTTTGGGCAACAGAGAGAAAAAAATCATTGTCCGATACTCAAAATGATAGCAGCAGACAACAAACGTTTTTTTCTCTCCATTATTATATCTGTAACAGGTTCATGAGGTTTGAATCACTGGTTGAGGAAAAAGTCTTTTTTGCATTATCTTGTTCCTAAAAGATATGTACATGCCAATAGAGACACGTAAGGGTCATAGCAAAAGCAGATAGAAGCAGATTGAAAATGATAAAAATGTTGTAGCTGATAATACGAATGTAGATAGGAGTCTACAGAAAGTTTTATTAGGATTGCCCAGAAATGACGGGTTTAGAAAAATCAGACCTGTGGTCCCTACCTTTGAAGCTGAACAGCATGAGAAAATGTATAGGTTGCATTTATTAAAAAAGAAGTTCCTCTGTCTTTATTCTGTTTTGTGATAAATATAATATGCCGCCAGTTCATTCCGCGCCTTCGACAAGTGAGCATGAAGAGAATGCCAGCTAGTTCAAAGGAAAGGTGGCATGGTAATGCCAAAAAATCGATATAATTTCACTTTTTAAGTGACTTATTAAGGGTGCCGGTAAGTGTCTACACATTGCAGACAATATTGCCAAGATATGGTCGAGAAGAAGCTGATGTATCCGAGATATATGGCCGGGCCACAAATATTGTCCGTTTAGAAGCTCTATGTATTTACTTATTGCTTACTTAATTCTTCTTCCGACTCTAGATAGTATCAGTTTTCTCGTATTTTCTTTCTCCATTTTATTCTGTCATTAGCTGATCCTTCTGCTGCTTTCCAGTCCAAATGCTTTTGTCTTGAGTACCCCTTTATTTTGTTATTCCACCTCCCTCTTGGTCTTCCTTTCGCTCTCTTAAATTTTCCTATTCTCGTATTTGGCACTCTAATCATGTGTCCAAACCACCTTAGCGCAATCACTTCTATTCTTGATTCTACAGATGGGACACATTTCTGTCTTTGTCCATAATCTCCAGACCCGCAATTTTTCTTAGCAGTTTTAATTCATTGCATTTATTTTTCGACTTTTACTCAATATCCACAATTCTGAACCATTTGTTAGGTTAGGAATATGCAATGAGTTAAACATGCTTATTTTTGTTTTTATTGATAATTCTTTTTTGTTAAATAGTTGTTTACTTAGTTGGAACTGTAATCTTGTATTTGCTTTTATTCGAACTTCTAATTCTGCCTCAACTTTTCTATCATCTGTTATTATTGTTCCTAAATATTCAGACTGTGTTTTAGGTTGCAATATTTGTTCTAATCGGATTTCTATGTTTTCAGAGTCTTTAGAGATACTCATACGTTTTGTTATGTTCATATTTATTTTATGTTTATATTCCTCATTCCACACCTCAAGATTACGTTGTATGTCGTGATTTTTGTTTGCTAACAGTACTACGTTAAACGCTACTTAACTGAATTTGAATCGGTTGATCTATATCAACGTATACACACTCGTATTGGCCGATACATACATCAACAAAATAGGCCGATACCAGCGATATATCGATCGGTATCGGCCAATCCCAACTACCTTGTAGCATAGTCCAGGAAAGTACGAGCTTCAATTGTGCAACTGTAGTTATGCATTAAAAGACTATTAATCAGATTCACCCGGTAAAAGACAATAAGTCTCACACGTCACAGTCTGTTTTCACACCAATTAAAAATTTAATTTTTCCCGTTATTAAGTTGTCATGCAGGCCGTCCGTAATTCTGCCACAGATAGCTATCTCCGCAGCGAGCAGTGTGTTTCGTGCACCTTGAATTATGTTCAATTTGGGTAATTGTACGCCATAATTAATAATTATCATTACTGAAATATCTTCGCGAGCCAATCGCCCCAGATCTTATCAGGTGAATTAGGTTATTCCCAAAAACAAAAAAACAAAAACGTTCTTTTAATTACGGGTGTTGATTCTATTGCCTCGGCGTATGCAGGAAACTGTTTTTCAGATTTGCATAGTGTGGAACGGTATTTAAAAATAGGTACGGATAAGCTTTGTCGATTAGAGCAACTGGAAACCGGATGGTTGTATTCTCTTATTGCTTACAAGTATATATTTTGCTAATTGTGTTTATAATTATTAGATGAGATGCTAAATGTTCAATCTCACGACATCCATTACATTGATGCAGAACTACACTGCCTGGAAACAAACTATATGATACTTTGGAAAATGTTCAAGCCATAAAAATAAAAAAAATGCTTTGTTAGTCCTTCCGCAGTGATAAGAGTCTAAGTTTCATCGGAATGCGGGTTTCATACTTACCTTCAACTTATGAGTCTTTGATCATTAGACCACATTATACAGGGTGGGCCATGAGTGTGTTGGCAATTTCAATATATTCAAAAGATAACTACGCAATATAAAAGAAAAATAAATGTAATTTTAAAAGGTAGAAAGATAGTAATTTTTAAGATTTAAATAGGAAATAATCGCATGGAGAAAGATTGGGCCTACGTGGTGGCCATTCAATATCACCCCTTTTCGAGATGATATTTCCGGGAAAGACATGTTTCAGCAGCTCTACAGATACCCTAACTATATGACATGTGGCCGCATCTTTTTGAAACCACATTCTAGAGGTATTGTCTTGGAGTTCTTGCAAAGCTGGCACCAAAAAGTCTGTTATCATATTGCAATAATTGTTTGCTTTAATCGCTTGCCCTCTTTCGCCCTCAAAAAGGTACGGTCCAAGCGTCGGGATTAGTTTCGGACCAGAACCGACAATTTTGTTTGTTAACATGGCCATTGAGGTGAAAATTGGCCTCATCGCTAAACATCACGTTGTTAAAACTGTTGAATCGGTCGAGCATCAAATTGACAAAATTAAGTCGGTTATTGGCATCATCTAGTTTTAATTCTTAGACTAGTTGAATCTAATAAGCCTTCGAATGCAAATCACGCTTCAAAATTCGCCGCAAGCTCGCTCTTTTGATGTCCAAAGCCTGACACTTTTACGTGTTGACTGTTGCGGATTTAGCTGAACTTATACACGAACACGCTCTACATTGTCGGCTGATCTAGCAGAAACTGGACGACCACGAGCTGTTATTGCTACGGTCTAGCTCTAGCCGATTGTTTCGAACATTCTGATCCATTTCCGTATCACATTGGCGCTTGGAACTTTTCTTAAATCGCGTTCATGTCGATACAAACGTCCTGCAGTAATAACCGATTTATTGTTTTCATACACAAAGTGCATGCTGCGCTCCCGTGTACGGCTCCATGGCGACTAAATTTCCAGGCAATGGCACGGCTAACAGCTTATCCCCTCAACCCGCGGCCCGCGTATCCGAGAAATTTAAGATTTAAATCGCCAACATCCTTATGGCCCACCCTGTAATATATCTTGCTTTACAAGTTACTGCCTGGGGTATTATTTCCATAGATCTCTTACCTCGGATAGAGGGTAGTTGCTATGTTTCCGTTCATTGTTCAGTTAAGACCAAGCCTAGAACACCCTAATGAGTTGCCAACAAGAAAGAAATAGTTAGCTAGCAGACCACATCTACTATATCGCCAGAATCGTCAGCTTCTAGCGGTCACAGTGGTGAGTGTGCTATCAAACACGAACTGACATATTCGCAGTTCCAAGCGAATGACAGCTATTCACTCTCGCAGTGACGGATTCTGGTAGCAGATGATTATTTATTCTGTCTCATTTTGATACATGGGGGCAAAGTTGCGCATTTAGATAACTAAGTAAATTGTAAAAAGTTTCACAGTTGAGAGTATCTTCGGATATAGATGGAAAAGGTCCCTGAATTTAACTGAGATGGGATTTTAAAAAAACTGAGCAATAACGTTGTTACCTTTTATCTTGTACAGCAGCGTAGTTCGGATTTTAATGTGACGTTTCGTTTCTTATCTTTCATCAACAACTTTATTTTTTCTTGTGTCATGTTTATTTTTTACACAGGTGAATAGAGCTTTCAATTTTGAATCTATAAATTTATATCACGGCAGACATTGAAATTGCAAAACTTCAGTTCTTTCAACAAAACTAGTATTTTCACAGTTGGCCTTGAAAATAACTACTTATCATGTATTTCTTTGATCACTAACTAATGATTGCGTCACTGTCTGACAAGCATGCCTAAAGGACACAGAGATAATTTACCCATTCGTCTATCAACTATAGCACGCGTTAAAATATGTTTACTAACCTGCAGCATCGTCGAAGCTTTCACTTACTGCAAACTGTTTCAATTAGTTTTTCAAAATTACACGATTAGCCATGTTCATAACTACCCTAATATAAAAAGCTAGCATTTTTTATTAATCCTTTAAGTATTTAATCGAAGTCAGAAACAGGACAGTTTACCCATGCCCTGATCATTAAAACCGATGATAATATGAAACAACATAACAGTTAGTTGGCATATTTGGGAAATACCGTTTTATAGTTTTTTACTATAATAAATCATGACATACTATTTTTAAAATCAGAACTGAAAGCATTTCTTACCTGTGAAAGAAACCGATATGGTTTCCATAAGGAAAAATAAAATTGGTGATTCGGGCAAGATACGAGACGTTATATTGATAACCTTCTATAGAGAAAGAGTATCATTGTTATTGTGCAATTTATTTTAAAATCCTACCTCAAAAGAAAATAAAAAATAAATGAAAATAAAAAGTGCGAACCGTTTCATTTTATTAGTTATGTAAATATCTAACAGGGCCCCCACTAAGCCGGCTTTGTATTCATTACCATTCCCAAGATCTCCATGGTGAGATTCAAATTTAACACACCCGGTCTATCATAGCTAAAACTAACTCAAATTGTTAACATTTGACCTACCTTGCACACACAAAACTGTATATTTTTAATCATTTAGACATATCTTGTACATTAAATCAACAAGGGCCAATCATTCTTATTCTAGTATCATGAGATAATAATAATTATGAGTTGTGATACAGGAAATAATTAACATGACAAATTATCAGTAGTTTTTTTCGTGTCAGGCATGTTTTAGATTGGTGGAAGTTATTAATCATTATCTCTACAGATAGTGCGGTGTGCTAATTATCTTTTTGTATGGAAAAGTTATTATACATAATTAGCTCATAAAAACGATGTTCTCTTATGAGGGTCTACTATAGATGTATGCGGGACATTTTTTGAAAAATTGCTTAGTATGCATCGCATGATTAGCCACAGTAACTCATGGAGAGATGTAAGACATTGAAGATATCGAGTATCGCACAGGTGCATCCTTTTTTGTAGGAAGCTATCGGTAAGCATAGCTAGCACAGCTATTCTTGTAATTAACTAGAATACATTTAAATTGAATGGACATGCATGATGGACATTTCAACAAACTCCAGATACAAATTCCAGTGAAGCTCTACTTCTTTAGGGTATGTTTCCAATTCAACAAATTGTAAACGCATCTGCCAGATACATGTTACGGAATACGTGACAGCAACGTTTGAATGGAAGCGCAATTAATTCTTTAATATGCCGTAATATGTTGCAGACCTTCATAACGTTGCAATATGTTACTGAGTGTTTCTAGATCAATTACGGACAACGAGAAAAAAAGTCGTTCCTCTGTCCCCGTCGAGAGACACGCAACCCAGTGAAAGCTATTGTTTATGATAAGAAGAAGTCAAAAGTATTCAATGGAAATCCGAAAAGAGCACTGCAATCTAGGGTGCATTCTCTAAAGAACATCAATCACCCTCTGTTGAATAACAATAATTTAAAGATAAGTGAGGAATAATTATATCAGTTATAGGTCATTGAATATAAAAATTATCGGATGTACCATATACAGAACTATCCCAAATAGGATATTATGCACCTTTATGCAATAAAATGGGGGATTAATAATACAATGTGTAAATATAAATTTCTAACAGCCAACGATATGTTAAAAAGATATTGCACCATTCCAGAACTACAAAAAAGGGGATCATTTTTCAAGTCAGAAAACCGGGAGCTTTCCTAACTGTCGGAAACTACTCTTTCAGACTCGTATTTGATCGCAAGACATGTGGGAAAGATGCATACTTTGAAGAAATCTGAACACAATAAGCAGAAAAGCATATGCAGGCCAAACCATCTGACCTGTAAACATCAGGTTGAGCATGCATGTGGGTTTCTCTTTCATGCATTTGGAATTTTCACGTGCTTCAATGACATCAGTAAGTATTAATTATCATAGATAGATATGATAATTATTTCTCATTTATCTTTGAGTTATCAACTTTCCACATAGAATGCACTGTTATCTTATAGGTGGTGATGAGTGGACTTTAAATAAGCATTTTTGACAATGTTCAATTATATTCAATATTGTTGAGTGGGTTGCATTTTTTATATAAGGGTATTCGTAACTTTGAAAAACGTGAAAATGCCTTTTTCAGATCATCTCTACTCTATTTCTGGTAGATGTGGGTACGTCCAAGTTTTGTATATTTTATCGCAGCTTTTGTTAGCTGCGCATTAGATTTCACCGCACATGTCGGGTTTCCAATGAGTATTCCTGAGGGGCAAAAGAATGCCTGTTCTTAAAATTGGCCTCTCTGGCACATGTGTCGGCATTGATTAAACTGCAAACGTATCTTTAGCGGATCAAGGGGAAGACAGTAAAGCATAACACAAGCGGACAAAAGTGAGTCCATTCTCTTACCTAGAAAGCAGAGTATATATACTGCCCAACTAACAATTATCACTCCTATTAGAGTTGCAAGAATGATTATACAGTATTCCTTAAACAGCATTGTATACTGTAAGAACATTGGCAAAACCCTCTTAGAACAGCTATACAAGCGGAATGGGCACACCTAATGGGACACTTGAGCCATTTAAGAGGTTGTATAAGGGCTGCAGGTAACATTTATAAAACAAAAGTGTAAGCCTCTTGCAGCCGCTATAGGACATTTGCGTCAGTGCAAGATTCAGTTTTTGTCAACTATACAACTATTCTGTTACGTGATTCTACTTTATTGTAACCAAACTATTTCTTATGTATTGTATAGACGAAGTGAAGAATATATAACTAACACATTACAGTCATCTTGTTTACTTATATATCGGCCATTGTGAATTTCATACACAGGTATATGATAAACTTCTACACTGGATATTGAATTACTTGCGCAGCAAATTTTATTGTGATTATCGTGCAGATTAGGTACCCAATTTCTACGGGCTTCGTATTTGATTCATATTTTGACAATGATCAAAAGTATGTCTAGATTTTTAAGACGGAAAACTGAACATATCTGCGTTAAATCTTCTACAAATCCTATATTTAGACACAATTACACTAATGTTTATCACTTTATATCTGTAATTTCGATTTGAAACATAATTATTTAATATGCCCAATACGGAGGGTGGTTGTGTACAATCATGGCATCGTCCATGTTGTCTTTAGGTTATTAGAATATGTTGGTGTTGCCTGCAGGTGTTATACAACAATTTGTCAAATGTCTGAAATGAAATACCGACAGAGTCGAATGATTTACCCAGAATTTGTACCAGATCTATATCTTCTGTTTGAACAGTTGATAAAACCTTTTGAACCAATATACATGCGTCTTAAAACATTTAATATGGCATTTTACAAAAATATGACAGGAGAAACTTAGTTTATGGTGAAGTTGTACACCTACATCTTTAGCATATGTACAGCCTTTAACAGTTACTAAACAACAGTTGTATAAGTGCTTCCGTTGGGAGCAATTTGTTGGCTAAAGTAGTAAATTGCACAGAAAAACAACAAGGCTCGGGTTTGTTTTATAAACGTTACCATGGATGCCACAACACAACCATTTTGACTAACGTGCAAATATGCCGTATAAAATAGTTGTATAAACGTTTATGCAACAGTTAAAAATTTGCCCTATAAGGTGTTGTATAACTATGCTATAAGAATATCTTAAACACTTCATTTTAGAGCAAATATGTTGCAAAAAGCAAATCTGCATTCCACACAACATTAAGCCAGCATTTTGGTGCTCAGACAACAACAATAGAGAGCGTTTATGGCTGAACGGTTCTTTTACCAAAAGCTTATACCACTACTTTGCTAGTTGGGCTGGGTGCGCCATCTATTACATTTTTTACCTATAAGTTTATGTGTTACATGGATGCCCTACAGAGCCTAAAATTCGTTAGATTGTTGCCGAGGAAACTGGTTCAGCTGAAGGTCGTAGACCATACCAACATGCTCGTCCAGCTCGTACTCGTGAAAACATAGCCGCAGTGAGTGAAAATGTGCGAGAAGATCCAACCACCTCGACCAGGCACCGTTTTCGCAACAATTGGGGATTAGTGAGACCACTTTATGCCGGATTTTACACACTGATTTACACCTCCATCCATACAAAATCCAACACAAGAATTGAAGCCGGCAGGCCATCAACAGCGGCGTGCTTTTGTTAACTGGATGCTGGAAAGAGAAGACGGATATATTCGGCCAAAGTGTTCTTTTCTGATGAGGCTCATTTTCACCTCAATGGTTACGTAAATGAGCAAAATTGCAGATTCTCGGGGGCTGAAAATCCACAACAATATCTTGAACAACCTCTTCATCCTGAAAAAGTGACTGTTTGGTGCGGATTATGGGCTGGTGGCATCGTTGGACCATTCTTCTTTGAAGATGCCGAAGAAACAGCCATTACCGTCAACGGGGAACGTTATCGCTGCATGTTAACAGACTTTTTGTGGCTACAATTGGATCGTATTGGTGCCGACGATCTTTGGTTTCATCAAGTCGGAGCAACGGCTCACACATCTCGCCTAACAGTCGCCTGATTGCATACGAAATTTCAAGACCGAATAATTTCACGAAATCCAGATGTCAGTTGGCCCCCGAGATCGTGCGATTTAACACCTCTTGACTATTTTCTTTGAGGAGTTTTGAAAGGAAAAGTGTATGCGAATGATCCCCGGACAATTCAAGACCTAAAGCGCAATATTCGGACTGAAACTGCGGCCATAGACCCGATTATTCTGGGAAAAGTCATTGAAAATTTTGATGTTCGGCTGTTGGCCGCGGGGGTCACATGACTGATGTTATTTTTCATACATAAATGGCATAAACCAACCTTTATTTATCAATAAAAAAATTCGATTTTACCTCGTAAAAAGCGTGCTGATTTTTCAGATAGAAAAAAAGTAATAGATGACGCACCCTGTACTTTCTTTAGTTCAAAATTGTCAACTATCTCTATTTTCTAAGATTTCTTAACCCCAAATTACAAAAATATGGATTCTTGTCATCTAAGCTAGACCAGTTCAGCTTATATAAAATAAGTAATAAGTACTTTAAGTTCGGCCTTAGTAGGAGTGGATTGTGGGCTTGTGGTTTAGATAACTTTTATACATTTTATGGATTTAGTGTAACGGATTTATGGGATATATTAACTCGTTATTAAACAAAAAAGGTACCTAATTAAAGTCAATGGTATTTGAAAGAGCAAGGCTTGTACTTTGACATAATATCTATGGTTTTTGGGAAAACAAAAACTATTCGCCATGCTCCTTAACCTCAAATACAAATAGCTTTTTCTGCACTTTTGGGTTAGGATATCTAGGAAACTAGAGACAACCGCGAGATTTGGACCACGGATTCGGATACAGTGCTTCAAAAACCTTTCAGGAAAGCATACTCTGGTTGTAATCACAAATTTAGGGTGATGGATATTTTCTTAGTACCCGTAAAGGGTTTGACCAGGAAGCCTGAGTGTTACAACTATTAAGAAACTACCCAAGGACCGAATGCACACTTATCCGTTCATTGCAGAGGTTGCGGTCTGGATCTAAGAAGCTCTCAATTATCCTTTTTTCTTTCTAAAAGCTACTGCGTCTAAACGTATGTACTGATACGCCCAATACAGTTACTGCCGCACAAAAAATATATTTACATTCAGTAATTAAAAAACAACGGTTAATTTCCTGTCAGTACATGACAAGGTAAAGTATCAATGTCTCACACTTTTTTCGTCACATCATTCTAGTCGTAATTAAACCGAGGTAGTAACTTTAAACACCATCTATGCATGTTGATTCTACTGCGATAGTAATAATTACAGAATATCAATGTCCGTTAGTTTGAGATATAGGCACAGAAACTTAGAAAAGCATCACTTGTTGTGCCTGAGACCAGCAAAAAGAAAATGCGATTACAGGAAGCATCTGAAACACCTCTTGATTATTTATTACTATTTACATAACAAGATGATTATGCTTTATTAACTTTCCTCCAATACTTTTTGAAACACGACGCTTTATAGATGCTGATAGATTGCTCAATTTGCAACGTCCTCCTCAGACTCTAGAAGCACTTCGAGAGGAGTTGGTGGTTGCCTGGAATGAGATATCACAGGAGGACATTGACCACCTGATCAGAAGCATGCCTAGGCGCGTTGGAGAATGCGGAGCACATCAGGGTGCATCCACACATTATTAAAGGTCAAAGGGCTTTAAAGCAGTGCAATCATTTTGAATTTTTTTTCATTTACTTATTATGCTTCACTTATACAAAATTTTATTAAAATAAAACCATTTAAACTGGGTGTTCGGATTTATATGTCACTTAGTATATTTTCACTCTCCGAGTTGGATAGATAAAACTATGTAAATTCTCCCAGAAAGGAAGGTAAAAACTAGTTTCTGACCCTTATGGGCAAAACAGGCATGCCTTTCAAGACATTTTTGTGGACAGACACTCCCAAATTTTGGACAAAAACTCGTGAAAATAGAAGTAAAATGTTGAGTCCCTCTCCAAAAACGTTGTCAAGTTGGCCATTAAAAATTTGAAAAATGTCTTAGGTTATCACAATTTGGATATAAAGGGTCATGATTTTTTGCAACCCCCAGATATATACACAGACTGCATCAAGCTTCCTTCACGTATGTAGGGAAAATCACTCTAAATGCTTTCTCCAAAATTGCTTACTACAGGATGAGATGCGGAATGACGAAAAGGCATTTAATTATCCCATGACCCCCCTGTTACGTTATTGAATAAAGACAAAAATAAACGATCGTATAATCTATGGTCACTTGTTTTCAGATACTCCTCGTTTTTCAATATTCGGACTGGAGCCTTAAAATGGCCATTTTTTCAGGAAAAAACAACCACCTTCATAAGTACTAATACTACTCGTCGACCTCTCCTGGCCTATATTGACTGATCTGCTAACATACATGATCATATCACATTTTAGTAACTTCGAACTATCTGCAACAGTTTTCCTACATGTAATAGACTATTCGTTTTTTATGACATTCCATGTCCGTCAAGGTCGCGCGACCATGAAGAATGGCTTGTAAGCAATTCGAATTTACATTTAGATAACGGCTGATATTGAATAATTTACAGCTAGATATAAATTTCAAGCGCAATCTAGATCTAGAGGCAGAAACGCATAAATATTGCTGGTTAAACGGATGTTACAGCCGACTTCTTCATACAGTGGCCATCCTACAAATGGGCTGTAGCATTATACGACTCTGATTCGATTTGTCCATCTACTTTATTGAGCTGTTTGTTGAAGGGGGCGTTTAGATATACAGGGTGAGCTCGAAATCATAAAAGGAAGGCACTATAAAGATGTGTCAAATTCGATCCTCACTATTGATTGAGACCTAGGCAACGGTTAGAAGTCACTAATTATGAGTACTGCCGGAGATAAACGAATGAACCCGAATATTCCTAAAATTGTTTTTATTTTTTCCTGGCTTTATTTCAGATGGGATCTAAAAATAAAAAGTGCATTAACATTGCTACCTGTGACGTGATTAGATTTTCAGAATGTAATTTTTTTTATAGACGCCGTATTGGATTTTTCTACAGTTGAAGAGAGTTTTCTGATTCCAAAAATGTAGATTATGTCATAACATTGACATTTTCCAGCCTTAGTTATTTAAAAAAAATAAATTTTCCAAGTAGGCCTTGAAATTATCAGATAATCATTTACCATTACTGAAATATCCTCGCAAGCTCCAGATCTTATCAGGTAAATAAAGTCATTCCCAAAAGCAGAAAAAAAATGAAATTCGTTTTTTTAAATACGGGTGTTGATTCTAGTGTTACCAGATGGAATGACCAAAACATATGGCAAAATATTTAAAACGTCGGGAATAGTCGAAGCGAATTAAAGAGTTATTTATCATTATTTATTCAACAAAATGCTTTTTTTGGCAGACAGATGAAACATGAAATCAAAATGTGAGACATCTAAAACATAGATATTTTCAACTTTGCCACAAGAATTTGGTATTTTGACTTCACGGATATCACTATTTTGTTTCCGACTCTAAAGAATTTTCATCTTACTTTAATCTTACTTATAGATAGTTTAAATTTTTGTAGTTTCAAATATGTATTTTCTTACTTGTATAATATAATTTGTATTTTGCCGGGACTTGTCTTCAAAAGATACACTTTAATACAAAAAAAAATTATATCGAGACAAATAAATGAAAAACCCCCACAAGGTTGACCCTTGTGCGCGGGTAAAAAATTAAAAAAACACTTATGCTAACAACAACCCAACATGGTTTTTCTTATTTCTGTAACATATCCTGCGTCTCAATTCGGGTGAAATGGCATATATGGGAACATTGTCCAGTCCGCCTTTTTTGTTTACTCTAGTATCTCAGTTGGTGAAAGTTATATATTCGGGAATATTATCTAATATAGTTTTTTCTTGATAACTTTGGCATTTCAATTATTTTTTAGATAAATAATTTGGTGTGTACGAGACCTTGATGAAGTCATTATCAATTGTTTTACTTTCTTTTTAGATAGTCCAAGTGAGTTTATTTAATGTAATTCTTCAGGGAGCATATTATAACACCTAGCTTACAGAAAGCGGCTCTTCTTAGACATTTGTTTTTGGTTTTGGAACTTATACAAGATTTTTTTTCGTGTATTCTATTTACGCTCCACTGTTCTCATGTTGTTTCTGCCAGTATAAAAATATTTGATTCTTGGAACAATAACTTTGGGTATAGCTTTGGCTTCGTAAACATCATCCTTATAATACATTTTTGGACAATCCCGTTGAATCCCGGCCATCTGGCAACTCTGTTGGATTCTATTGTCTCGTTGTAAGCAGGAAACTCTTTTTCAGATTTGCATCATGTTTGTAGTCTAAAGTAGCTAGAAAAGGGATGGCTGCAGTTTCTTGTCTGTTCCAAGCTACCAACGCTCAACTCCTGCTGTCCAACTAGCAGGGTTGTGTCATCCGCATACATAAAGCATAAGCTGGGTTTTAGTGATTCCGGCAGATCATTAATATGCATCAAAAATAAATGTGGGCCCAGCACTGAGCCTTGTGAGACTCCATTATGGACAGGGAGCAAAGCAGTAATGATAATGACCATAAGGATATTAACAATTACATAAACTGAATGTTTCACCTGACTTTGACAAGCACGTAGGGACTTCCCATCGTAGATGCTCTAGTATTAAAAAAAAAAAAAAGAAAAAAATCATGGGTCAAATGCTTTCAACGCCATCGACCACGAAGTATACGTTTTAGATTTCTCCAGCGGGCAAAGCAAGTCGCAAAAAACTTGCTTCGGGGGTCTCTCGTCCCTTCATAAGAAACTTTTCTACCCCCAAGCATTACTTCGACAATACACTTAACGTAGCTATAAAAAGACAGTTTTCGTCAAAATTGAACCACCCTATCCAGTTTAATTAGACACCACAAGCACTGTGGTCCACTTCAGCTTTCCCATATTTCCATTATTAAAACACTTCTCCATAACTGGAAGGGATATTGTTTATGTTAGCCCATGCTAGGTACGTAACGTAATTTCCTTTTGAAAATTTTCATTTCGAGCATGAACAGTTTTCAAATGTAATTAAACCTCGAGAGGTGGATGTTACAAGATTAATTAGGTAGATGCTTTAAAGGAAATTTTCGGGAACGATCTGCCGCACAGTGGCGGCGGTCTGCGATAGTAGCCATGGAGCAGCAACAGACGGGAGGTAGAAGTACTCTTGTTATCTTCATCGTCAAACAAATATTATTTGTTAGCAAATTGAAATTGCGTTGGTGCTGGTTTGTCATTTCAAGATCATGGACGAGCAGTCCCATACCTTTGGTTAAAATGGAGAGGGTCAAGAACAGCATATTCTTATACTCCAGCTCATCTAAATCGAGGAATCTACAATAGAGTCGATTGATTTGTTCACAATAATCAATCGAATAGAGAATCGAAAAATACTACTGGTATTTGACAGTTGTTGATGGGCATGCGCCTGACTCTAACATTTCTCCAGTGAAAAAGAAAGAAGAAAAAAATAGGTCAGATTCGAAGTCAGTTTCGATTTAATTATCATTTTGTCGATTATTTATTAAAGTACTGGCAAAAAATGTCTAGACCAACACCCCAGCATTGGGAAATATTGATAGACTACAATGAATTTGGATATGGCGTATAACAGAGGCACGAACCCTTGGCTAAAGTTCTCAATAGTTTGGGTAATGTGAATAAAACTGCGGACAAATGAAATGAAGTGAGCAATTTTCATAACATGTAAGATCTCAAAGTACATTTTTACTACAACTACTGCATCACGCATTGAAAGCCGGATTCAATTCCACTTGATAACTTTCTTGTCTAACAACGGATTAAACACTGAATTGATTATTAAATGCAACTTGAAATAGAATGCGAGTGAAATACGCAGTAGACAAAAAACGACTGGAGGTGGTAAGCCGTTTGATTCCAAAGTTTTGAGTGAATTTGAGGAAAGAGCCTTGCCGTTATTGGGCCCAAATTTGATATGGCTGGATATCGCAGAGGTTATGGTGAATATTAATATGAAAACAAAACAGTAAAAACAACCCTCTGGAAGCTATTTCCATGAAATATTTTTATAGGTATAGGGAATGCGAGGAAAGAAACCAGAAATTTTAATATACCAAGTGATGAACACGGCAACATGTTAACATGGTACTGACCTTATCCAAGTAATAAGAAAACGGCGTTTGATAGAGGTGATTCCACAAAAATGTTCCAAGTGTAGATCATTCATATGTCAGGGGTTTTAAAAAGGAAAAAAACTAACGATGAAGCTTATGAAGCGACTGTAGGTACTGCGATATCAATGAAAAATACTTTGGAGAACTTATATAGCACTAATATCGGAACCTTTAGAGGAAATTGAAGGAACAAATGAAAAACACGGCAATTATTGTTTTTGTTATCAAAATAGTTGATAAATCATCTGTAATATTTTTTTTGCATTTAAATTCCTGTATTGAGTTTTCATCTGTTAGTTTTCTTGACTTTTCATGTCAAAGAAACTTCAGGGATTTATATTTGACATGAAATACTTTTTAATTAAATTATTTTTTTATTTACCTAACTAAGCAAGCTTGAAGAAGCATGATACCTTACTGCCTTCTAAGTATATTTAAAAGTATATCCCATAAAATTACAAACATGGTACTTTTAGCAAAAATAAACAACTTTCTCATTAAAAAATTATAAATAACGATATAACCTATCAAACAGCGGTAAAAACGTAATACTGCAATTGTTCTTTTTGCAATCAAAATCATTAAGAAATCAACAGTAATATGTATGTAGTTGTGCTGAATTTGGTAGAGCTTTCGTTTTTTACATTTATTTGCGTTGAGGAAACATGCAGCCTTGTTTTTGAAGTATGTACTT
The DNA here is from genome assembly GCA_963669975.1 of Acanthoscelides obtectus. NCBI lineage: Eukaryota > Metazoa > Arthropoda > Insecta > Coleoptera > Chrysomelidae > Acanthoscelides > Acanthoscelides obtectus. The sequence continues at coordinate 49,009,320 of CAVLJG010000010.1, forward strand.
AATGAGATTCTGTATTGAGTTTTCACCTGTTAGTTTTCGTGACTTTTCATGTTGAAGAAACTTTATAGGTTCATATTCGAAATTAAATACTTTTTAATTAAATAATTTTTTATTTACGTAACTAAAAAAGCGTGACGAATCGTGCTATTTTACTTCATTCTATGTATATTTGATAGTGTTTCCTTTACAATTGGTAGCATGGTAATTTTAGCAAAAATAAACAGCTTCTTTATTAAAAAATTAAAAATAATAAGGATATAACCTATCAGACAGCGGAAAAATTGTATTCGATAGCCTGAAACCTGTCCAGTACATTTTGAACATATTCTTACTCGATTGTCGACCAGCTTGAACCGTTTCAATTGAGATAGACACTTGTGATTCTTCTACTGAAGACAGTGGCATTTCCGGGGACAAGGTCACCCTAAGCTCACTAATGTACTACTTCCCTCCAGAGTTTAGCCTGCTTTGGTCAATAGCTTCCAGCGGTAGGAGGCAACACAGTTATTTCCACCATATGCTTCTAAATTCCTTTATGAAACCTCACAGTATGTTGTGTAGCCAGTTCTGATGCCATATGTTTTCTCGGAGATCAAGTGAACCACGTGTCTACCTGTAACTTCATCTTCAATGAAGTATTCCCGGTGCCGCCACTGCGACTTACATTATGCCCCAGAGCAGACTATAGAGATGATATTAACAGTAAAAGCAAACAAAATCAAATCCTGGAGGATGTCGGTGGAGGGGGTACAAAGTCCGTTGTCATTAATTAGAAAGGTTGGTGAGCATTACAAAGTTTGTTTGGATTCACCGGGGAATATCAACTCTCTCTCTCTCTGTCTCACTCTGTAATAAAGTTTGCCGTGTAATAGATACGTTGACAAGTCAAACACGCCGCAATGGCGATATGATCGGAGATCATCTTTGACGGTGCGAGCAAACAATATTAACCCTTCGGGAGTTGTGGCGACGGAGCTAATGGGATCGAGAAATACAGCGTAGTATGTCGGAAACTACAAACGCTGCATATGTATGGAAATAAGAACATACGCGCAGGAGTATTACCTACCTTGAAAAGTGACATTATTTCGTTTTTTGTGACATTATGAAGGTTTTTCTATAGCTGTTGTACACATGATGTGTACTCGTTCCGTAGCTGTACATGTTGCCTAAATGACATGATACTTCAGATGGTTGGCTCTGATGGATGCAACATCTGCTTCAGAGATCACATTATTGGACGTTTAAGGAAACGGCAGTGCATGCGTATACAATCAGGATTTGTGTGCCAGCAGTCTGTTTTTCTGATAATTCCATATTTCTTGTGTCAAATGCACTTACTTGAGATGTATGCAAAGCTAAAAATTAGAGCGATAAGATAAGAAAATCCCTGGTTGGTGGAAAAACATGATATATCTAGGAATATTTATGAAACGTAAAGAAGTTATTATATTTCCTACTAATTTTTATTTTCAATCATTTAAATTTTACAGAAATTTATTTTAAGATGTCGTAGAAAATACAAACCAGCTCCTAGAGAGAGGCACTGTGAAAATGTTCCGTATGTGATGCGTTATTCCTAATTTTTCTGTGATATGACTTGATTACACACATCGCGGGAGCGATGCCGATTTCTCGTAATGCGTGTCAAAGTTTTTGAAAACGTAAAAAAGACGGGGAAAATCGTAATGTATAACTTTGAACATAACCTCCTTTTAGAAAGGACAACACAAATAATCTGACTGGCACAGCTAACAGATATATTTCATGGGCAGCATGTTCGTCAATAATTTTCTCACATAGGATGTCACTGATTTTATAGCGAGTAAACGCGGAATGTACTATTTGCATACTAGGAACTATCTAGACAGCAGGTTGACATTTTGTTGTTCTTTCTTTGACGTTTTATAGTTTTTTACGTAATAACCCTGCGGGTGCTAAACTGGACTATCACCATTAGAATCTAGGAAACGTCAAGAGATACGAGGGGGATAAAATGGCGGCAAAGTTGCGCATTTAGGAATCTAAGAAAATGGCGCAGTTTCGCAATTCAGAATATTTTCGGAGATAAACTGAGTTTTCCCTAAAAAGTTTATAGTCTTTTCTGATTTAGCTTGAAGTGGGATCCCGAGATAAATTATACAATAGCATTGCTCCTTTTTTTATCGGCAAGGTGGCATAACTAAAGCCTCAATATTCCGATATTTAGTCTCTTGTTATCAAGAATCAGTTTAATTTTATCTTATTTTGATTCCATGTAGAGGATTTTATAAAACACTCGTAAACTGTTTATTGTGGTTTCTGTGGAATCGCCTCTATACAAGACAATTAAAAAGATGAGGGATTGCGTCTACATAATCCTTTCTATAAATGAACTTATTACTTTTATCAATAGTTCATTATTTTGTACTGTAATGATAAATTAATGATGACACGATAATGATATATCAGTCTACTTGTGAAATCTATCACAGGGATATGTGACTCTATGGATTTTATCACTAGTTTATACCATAGACAAAATTCCATAGACGAGCCAAATATCCTGCAATAGTTTTTTGATGTAGATGACACAAAAGTGGCGTTCGATCTGGCAACACTGGAGGACAGACAGAGTAACATGTGATCCGCCTTCAGTACAACTTTGAACTCGGAAAAAATCATACCTCAGTTCTACAGCGTTCGCGTCTTGTCATATGAGAATCATCAATTTTATTCTCTACTCAAAGTTGTGGTCTTCATACGCTTAGGTTGTTATTTTAGCCATTATAAGCGAAAATATCACCACGTGTACCTTTGCCCTTAAATTTTCCATAACCTGCTGACTATGCTGCAAATTCTTATGAAAGTAAAATAATCAAGAATTTGATTCCTTAAGAAAAGGTTCTCATTACTTTTCGACATAGAACCTGTAGCTTACGAGATATGCGACCAAACGCGTTCACCAGAATGGCGGCAAGAGCTCCAACCCTAGGATTACGCCAATTTGCACTTATCATAGCGATACCGTCAAAAACATTTGCTGACACCCAAAATATGTTTTCTGGTCTCATACATACATCTTCAGAAATACAGTAACCGTTCATCAAATGGTACGCGAATTTCTGACCGACGAACTCGGAATTTCTCAGTGTTTCGCTACTCCTCGTCCTATTAGCGTGAGAAGGAAAATTCACGTTCCTTTTATGTCGAATTTCTCACCGCGCCAACGTCATCACTCAACGTTGAGACATTGGGAGACTTTACCCGAATTTGGGGATTTTTTCAAACTTTGAAGACATATATATCCTTTTGGAGAGAAAGCAGCCTTGCTTATTTTTTGAAGCACTTCATTTCATTTTTAGTAATGTGAAACTAACTGCTGTCGATCGAAAATTTTAACCTGTATAATTTTTGTACCGTACTAAAATGCCTTCACAGCCAAACAAACACGGAATCCCCATCCGGCTATTATTAGAAGTCCAAATGCAGAACAGTAAGCAAATATGAAAACGCAATATCATTTGAATGAGATGTGATGATTGAATAACGAGCAAACCTAATGCTTAACTTGCGCCTTCAAAAAAGTATTCTAGATGAAATGAGATAACGTAGCATCATCTGTGAGAATTTCGAATTTAAAAAGCCCAAAACACCTGCGTACACTGTGTATTTCAGGAACCTCGAGAAGAGAAAGAATTTCCAGGCACCTTAAGGATATAAAATGGCTTACAAAGCATCAAAGATGGGTAGTTTCTTCTTTATATACAATCCTCAGAAGCTAGTACACCACTACTTAGACTTACGCTATGCTGGATACGTCCACTAAATATGCCGTCATATACGTAGTCGTGCCATAAGTTCTGTCCCATGATAATCTCATGATAAAAATGAAACAAGATAAGATATATTTATATGAAAGATATTATTTATTCGACAACATTTTTAGAATTCATAATCAAACAGTTTTATTCAAAATGTCCCCCCTTGGCCTTCACACACTGCTTCAATCTCGCGGGCCACTCATCTATCACTGCACGCACAGCTTCCAAAGGAATAGCTGCCGCTGATCGGATCAAATCCGCTTTCAGGGACTCGATATTACGGTGGGCTTTGGAGCAGGCCAACTGCTCTAGCAGGTCCCACAACTTGTAGTCTAAAGGATTGAGGTCCGGACTCCCTGAGGGCCAATCTTCCGCAGCAATGAACTCTGGCACATTGCTTTCCAGCCAGCGCTGCGTACTCTTAGCCTTGTGAGCGGGGGCGGAATCCTGCTGGTAGACCCAGTGTTGGTTGGCAAACAATGTACCACTTAAAGGCTTGACGATAGGATCCAGTATGTCGCTCTGATAGTTTGCCGCTTTTGTTTTCACGCCCTGTTTACAGAAATGGAGCTGAGTGACCCCTTCGTAGGACACCCCCCACCAAACCATGACTGACGCAGGGTGGTGGCCTCTCTCAACTCTCGGAATGATCTCCGAAGCTTCCTGTGAACTCCTTGCATACACTTTGTCATTTTGTAGGTTGAATTTTTCTTCTATGGTGAAGATTTTCTCATCCGTGAACAAAATCTTTCGGAATCCCCCAGCTGCGTACCTCTCCTAGAGCTTCTTGGATCTTGTCGCCCTGATGTGTCGCAAGGTGGCCGTAAGTCGCTGGCCCGTACGTCTCCGGTAAGCCCCTAGCCCTAGGTCTTGTTTAATGATGCGCGACATCGTCCGGACAGGAATCTTCATTTCCCTGGATAGGATCTTCTGCTTCCGGAGTGGATTCCTTTGAATCCTGGCTTTTACGGCTTTGATGGCTGCTGGAGTCCTTACTTGACGAGGTCTTCCGCTTCTTGGCCTGTCATCAACAGAGGACGACTCATTGTACCGCTGAATGGTCCTAGACACAAATTTACGCGATATTTGAAGGCCGCGTAAGAGTTCAAAAATCTGACTAGCACTGTGATTACACTTATGTAAAGCTATCACTGCAATACGGTTCTCTGCCTTGCCCCACTCCATCGTTATGCTTCGAGAGATCAATACAAACTGAGGTATATGTAATTACCCGAAAAGCGCTTAATCAACTGACACCACAATGTAAACAATCGGACAAGTATTAACAGGTCTACACTTGTTTGAAAACGAGGGACAGAACTTATGGCATGACTATGTAGGAAAAACTTTTTGGAGAAATAATTCCCTTATGTGACACCTTCACAATATAATAACCTTCCAGCTACTTTAAAAACTCTGGCGATACGATCCTTAAAAATTAAAATTAAAGAGTTCATTTACAATAGTTATACATGCCAACGTTTAACCTGACTTATTTCGATATACAGACTTCGAAGTTGAGTCATTTATTTTAACAGTGAGTAGATCTGATCAAAAGAAATGTTTTTTTCCTTTACCATTTTTCTGGTAAAATTAAAGTAACAAAGTTATAGCCCTTTGGAAGTTTGAGTACCGCCCTGCCTATTATATGCTCGTGTTTGGCGACAACGGATATAATCCGCCTGACCGGTTCATCGCATCGGAAACAAAAAAGCGAAAGAATTTGAAACGTTTATCACGATGTTTTTCGTCAGTCGATAAATCCTGAGTGAATAGTAGTGTGTTGCGTGGCTCAAACGAAATCAAAAATGGCACATGTTTACGAAAATGCTGAACTTGTGGACATGATTCTTATTTACGGGGGGGCAGTCTTTACAAAATGCTCCCGGATGCATCACGGATTTATGCGAATCGGTTTCCCAATCGAGTGCAACCAACCCCTCGTGCCTTTGTTAATGTAGTGCAAAGGGCTCGTGAATCAGGTGACTTAAGACCTCACAGGTGAGGGCATGCTGCTCCAAGACCGCACGATCAAATACAGGTCCGCACTGAAATACTTGTCGGGAGGATACTTTATTAAACAAGGTAACATTTTTTTTTTATTTTTTTTTTTATTTTTACACACATATTTTGGTTTATCTTCCTTCTACAATCATTATCTGAAAATTAATGACTCAACTTCAAAGTCACCCTGCATATTAGAATTGTTTGTACCTGATTTGCACTAAAAATACTTGTTTATGCATTTTACTTTGCTGAGAAAACTGTACCTTTTTGTATTCCATGTATTTTTCCTGCCCTAGTTGGTGCTGAAAGCATAATACCCGCCAGGGAAATAAAAGCCTTTTATTATTATCATTACCCAATATTTCTGTGAATATTTTTCATTTAGTTATGGATTGGGGGACTTTTTGAGAGAAAAAACTCATATGTACCTTTTGAATTATCCAGGAAGAACGACAACCCTGCAATCGCGACCGGTAGCGTTGGATAAAGCTCCCGCTTTCCGCACGGCCGCATTTTTCAATGGCGACTAGATTGGCATTCAGAAAAGTGTTTCTCATTCGCGGCTTCGCCCCATTCGGATGCGGAAAGCGCCCTGGGCGAATTACATTTTCAGTAACTCGACTAGGAAGGTGTGCCTGGAATAAACAGCTACAGTCAGTGGAGCGGCTAGAAATGCACACCGATGATTTCTCCGCAAGCCTTTTATATCGCCACACACTGGCAAGGCTCATATATGGAATATTGGCTTGGATTGGAAATTCGAGGTTCTGGTTATGCATTGAAGGCCTTTTACCGAATGTTTACTTTTATGGATGAAAATTTCAGCAGAGAAATACAACAAATAAACTCAGAAAACTAATACACAGATTCTATGAACTTTAATATACTTCATTGTTTAACATTCTTAAAATGGTACAGAGTCTAGTTTAAATTATGGTCTCAAGATATGTGTAAAATCAACAAGACTATTCTAATTTCATTGCAATGAAATATATAATCAAAATCATGCTCTTTAAACAGATTAACGTCCTGCTATCACTTAATTATTACCTTTAAAACAACTTTTCATTAAACCGGTTATACCATTCACGCTCTCATCAAAATGTTATAGAGAGAAGTGCTACTAAGGCGATTATCATTGTCCCTGTAGTTAAGTACATACATACCCCCCCTCCCCCAGATATATATCAGCTATGTTGGTCTCAAAATACAGAATGCCTGCACAAAGTTGAGACATTCCTTTACACGGCACCTAGATCTCGAAAAAATAAGAGGTTTTCCTAGTCATTAGGCTCCGCATAATCAATCAAAACTTGAACATATATGATGCACAACAGTACCCAATCCACGGTTTGGAAGATTCTTCCATCATTATCGGCGTTCTAACCCCTATCTGAATAACGAAAAATTGTTATCTATCCCTCAGGATTCTTTTTGCAAACAACCATATTTTGTATGAAAACATCAAAATTAGATTGTGTCAAAGTCTAGTTGTGTCTAGAATGTTATAGGGTTTATGTTTCTGCTTGTTCGACGTCATTAAACGCAAAACGTTTGTAGATGGTGCAAAGTACCTGTGTCAGGTTTATCAAAAACCTAAGAAAGATTGATAATGTATCACATATATATCGCAACCTTACATGGCTAGACGTTCAAAATCTTTTGAAATAATCTATTTCAAACTTTAATCACAGGATCGTGCTGACATCATTGCCTCAATACCTCAGTTGAACACTGTGCGTCTTAGCATAACCTTCAGGTTCGTTACGATTACATCGCAGAACAAAAGATATTTTACTTACAATGCAGTTATCTGATACAATAGCTTAGGCCCGGATCCAGAATTATATAAAAAAAAACGGTTAAGATGTTCCTTGATTTTGACACTTTGTATTTTTGATCAGTTATGTTTCCGATTCTTTAAAATCCATTGTTATCTTCTTTTCCTCCAACAAGTGAATCCACATTACCCTGTATTACATCGTACTGAGACAATCCATTTATTTTCACACTTTTTTTATATAATTTGTTTGTTTAAGATAATTTTGCGGGGTTACATGGTGGAATAGCAGGTGCTAAATCTCACCCCACGTAATGTACCATGCTTTTTTTGGTCAATACAGGCGATTGGATCGGGGAAAACTTGCTGGTAATTAATTCTATTTAGTATAATTTATATTTGCATATGTATACGTACATGTATAAGCTTTACCCTCTGGGCAACGCAAATTTAATATGATTAGTCTTAGGATCTCTTACTAAAGGCCGCATCGTTCATTTCCCACTCATTTTAAAATACCACAATTTATCAAGTAGCATGGGACATTCAAGCTGCTATAATAATGGGATAAATGAGTACAACCAACAATAATAATCTTTTTTTTACCGTCAGCAATAACACCGCTTGAAGCTAAAAATGTTTGGGGTTAGTTCCCAAGCACAAAAATCATAAAGTAGAGATTAGGTCTTCTTTCCGTGATACTTGGGTAATAAAATCTCTCTGGGAACAAGGCAAAAATTGTAAATCCGTATAAATACAAATGCCAAATAAGCCCCTTTCAATTGCACTGGAGTAAATAATTACCCTTAATTTCAATAACATCACAAAATGGGGGCAAGCAGGTAGTAATATCGAAAACCCCCTACCCCGATCGTCAGTCAGTATGGTTTTGTAGTGTTGGGATTGTTGTGGATGGACAGTTTTTGTATATGTTTTGTGTATTTTGACAATATTTTGTGTAAACATGTAAAGTAGGTCTTCCGGAATGTAAAAAAGGATTTCCAAGTGTTTCTTACATGAATGATATTTAAGTATGTAAGAAACGAGTGCATGTTCTCGATCAAACAGATGATTAATCATCCCAAGTTTTGTGTTTCAGAGCATGTTAGTCGTAATAACGCTTATTCAGTGACAGAGGGGAAAGGAACGCGCAATGAAGCTTACTGTACCTACGGTCTGGCGTGAGCCAACAGACCATGTAGACGATACTTTCAGCTTAAGGCCCTCCTTGAAGCAAAGTTGGTCAACAAAGAGAAGACACCGGTTGAGTATCCGTGCGTTCGATTAGCCGTGCAGCTCATTCCTCATTCAGCTGTTCTACTAATTCCCAAATAACTACAAAATTATGAAACTGAAAAGGGTCATGCTGAAGGAGAACCAGAAGAAGCAGTCATCAGCCCTAATACTCCCCGTGACCCAGATTTCGGGGCAGAAGGTTTGGGTGAGTCTCCACTTGGCTTGTCGAAGGAGAACGCAGAATGACATCTACTCCAACCAGGAGCCAATATCACAGAATACAGGACCCGACGTTTGAAAAATTCAGAATAAAAAGAAAAAGCAGGCTAGGAAGCCTTTAAGGGTATGTGTGAACCTGCAAGTGATGAGCATGGTGAAAGATTCCACCTAAATCTATCTGAAATGTAACGCAGATATCAGGGTTACTGGTGGACCCTTACAAGATGCTCTGGATTCGAATTACAAAAGGAAATCCAAAAGGAAACGTCAATCGGAATAAACAGTACAACATTGAAAATAATGTTTCCCTCCGGATAAGCTGTTAATCTTGCTTTATAAATTGCACAGAATTTCTAATTTATCTTTAAATCAATTTTTACGGTGAACTAACAAGGGCTAATAGAAAATTTCATGAACATATTCGTTTTTCTCGACCCAAAATACGCGAGATTTGATTACTTGCAACCAGCAATCAAATAGTTTTTTTTGTTGGACTATGTACTTATCGACAATTCATTTTCACACAAACCAAACGACATGAATGCAGCCACTGATTATACACAAACGAAGAGAAACGTTACGTCTCTCCCTAGAAATACGGAAACTAACAGCGATTTCTCAGTTTAGTAGAGAAATGTCAATCGAGAAGGTTGTAATTCTGCAGATTATGGATCATTTACAGACTCCTGCAAGCACTGAGCTACATATGCATACTTCCCATGCAGTACCCAGGTATACACAGCACGTTGCAGGAATAAGACCCAGCAAAAGATGTCAAGGCGACAGCAATAATAATTAAAGCATTATCGCACTTACTACAATCTCTTCTAGCATCTTATCGGGCAATCAACGTACACAATGCAAAGTGAGCCCTGCTCTTATTCGCTGGGCAAAACGTAGCCCCGTTTCTCGTTTGTTTATTGTTTCATAGCCGTCTGGATGTGTGTATGTGTGGCGCGGTAGGAAGTGAGATCATATCGGCCAGTTATTAATGCATACCCTCGTCAAGGGAAAAACAGCGGGTTTCGATGATTTAAGATTACAACTGCTCGTATTAATTTCAAGTGGCATCATTATGGCCGGAACTTAGGGGTTGGCAGCCCTTTACGTTGATATAGAGCGGGAGATGAATAGCGCAAACAGACCTTGGTCGCACGAGACTTCTTCACGGTTCGTTTTCACTTCCCACGCTTAGGTATGGGCAGGAAGGGGTATAAACTGCAAATATTTGCAAGCTTTGTTGTGCTATTGTAACATGAAACTTATCCAAATAAAATCACGTAGATGCTAGCGTTTCGGCTACATTAGCGGTACTTTGAAATTGACGGTTTTGAACCCATACAAGTTGCCAACCTCACGTTAAATTTATCACAGAAAATTTAACCCACAGAGAGGAAGTAGTATTAAACAAGGTAAAAGGATAGACCAAAACTGATTTATATATGATATAGACGAAAGCAAACATTTCAGGCCTCAAGACCGTCCCTAACAGAGTAAAGGGCAATTATGATTTGGTTTTCGACATTGGGCCGATAAGAATAAGGACCCAATTTTCAATAGGACTTTTGGGCGTCTTTTTTATTTTAACATTCATTTTGTTGTGTGCCTATCGAATTTTGTACCCCGGATTGTTCAAAATAGAGGGAATATATACGTCACACGCCGATATATCGGCCATATCGATAATGGGCCGCAAACGCGTCTATGCAAGTCACATTTGCATGAACCGCTTTGGTTGCATTCAGTTTAATGCTCCACAAAAATGTCTCAAACGAAAAAAAGTTGCGCTATCTGGACACATTTTCACAAAATTTCCGATCAGAAGACTGACGAGTTAGATAGTGACTTGTGTGATCTATACAAAAAAATATATCTATTTGGGCGACAGAGTAAAAGCAAATTCATTACTTGCTGGGTGGTATGATACCAATGGACAACCAACCATTTTCTCTCACTACTGATATTGGTTTCACTCTTTTATTGCAAAAAAAACAATTTCCTCTCCATGGCTCATCGTCAGGTGAATATTACGGTGAAATGATCATCTGTGATATATTTCAAAGATGCAAAGCATGTGTCCAAGCAGCAAACAGGTTAACTAACTACTGACAGGGCAGGAGCTTTATCATTCTTACACCACAATATGACTGAATTTTAAATGGTTTTTACCGCATTGATTTTGACAGTATTTTATCGTATTTTCCATATTTATGGCCAATTTTACGAACAACAGCGAGCTTCAAGTTACAAGTGTTTGATTTTTGAATTAAATTCATGTTTTAATTACTGTTGTTGATTTTATTCATGTTTATATAATTTTCTTCAATTGATATGCTATTTTACTGATTCAACATAAATACCGAGTGTTCTTTTCCTATAAACCTCTTGCAGATAGCCATTAAGCACCTACTTGATGACAGGCTCTACCAAAAAGTTCATGGATGTTGCTCGTTTCCATTCATTCATTTACTTGCCGTTCATCAGAACCATTATGGCACCTGAGATTGATATTTCCACAAAACTATTCAGGTCTTTTGATATCCATACATCAATAAAGTTGAATATTTTTCGTTGTTCAGGAACTTAACAAAGATCCACATCCACACATTCTAGGTTATATTTAAGTTAGACATTATTTCAATACAGCTGATTGGCTGATTCACACGTGTGGGATCTGTCAACCCTTGGTCACAGTCACAAAACATTTATACTCTGAAGTAGGTTTAATTCCATGCTATTCCACGACAGCACGGTGACTTGTGTGGTTGTCAGCGGTCATTTTTTGAGGGTGCGACATGGTTGCCAGATTGTGCATTAATATCCCGTTTCACCCCCCTGGTCCCAGGGGAGTAAGTTCCGCCAACTGTTGAAATATACTCTACTATGCTTTATAAGACTATTCGTGGAATTTTTCCCAAAATCGTTGCACAACACTTGAAAAAATGCATATGAAAATTTAAAATTGTTTCTATGACGCCACAAAATAGCTCCGTCGTTACCTCGGGTTATACATCTTGACAGTAGGGATGTTCGATACGATCCTGTATTTAGAAGTATCAATACATTTCACGAGTATCATCATCTTTCGATCCGGACTGTGTCAGAAAGAGTGACTAAATTCAGATTACTTTTCTTCCGCTGGATATCGATAATTTTATTCCAATATTTTAGAGTATCGATACTTCCTAAAACGATAGAAATCGATACATAACGATACTTTTGGTGGATCTAAACATCCCTAATCTTGACAGCTTGTCGTTCTTGTCAACTGGGTGCGGTGTTGCCTTTACTATCTTACATTTTGATAAAATCTTGACAAAGAAGGGCTTCAAATGAAATATTCACGAATATGAACGGATATGCATAGAATGTAGAATATAAATTCATATTGCAAATTTCAGAATGTCTATGCATGGACTTGAACCGGATTTTTCGGTATTTTTACCAAAAAGAGAATATTTACCGATAACATCATTCTCCACGATTTTTCAAAATAATTTAAATATTTCTATACTTGCCAAAAAGAGCTGAAACCAAAAATAAAGCTAAAAGTTAATTTTATGTAGTCTTCATAGTTTTATGGTCCATGTCGATCATACATATGCATACACATTCAGGCAGTCGGGCACATGAGAGGGGTAGATTTGGGTTGCCTAAGATTACGAACGTACATCTTCATCCCTTTCCCCACCTGCCCTGACTTGATTTTTGTGCATACAAAAGGTACAGACTGGTAGATTACCGTCATTACCTCACCACCGGACAAGCAATAAACAAACCGAAACCTGCCTGTTTTCAAAATAAATATTTAATTAAAATGAGAGGTGAGTTCATGAGCTCAAGGGTAAAACAGAAAAATATATACAATACTATAAGCAAGAATCGACAAAGAAGTTTCCAGAATGGTTGCAAAGTACTTTGAAAGAACGACCAGTATTTTTTTTTATACTCCAACTACCACGAAGGCCTAAGGCCTAAGCACCTATTGGGTACCGTGGGGCTATAGGGGGATACAGGGGAAAGGGGGAACACCATACGGACTCTGGCGAGGGAACACGTGTGCATGCAACATGCACACATTCTGGCTCCGCCTACGAGATCCGCCGGGTGGTACCTCCACGTTCGACAGTCAGAGACCGTCTACCACCTACGGACAATCACAACATCCATAGCCAAGAGAAAAATTTCTCCTGGGACGGGACTCCAACCCGCACAGCGCACGGCGACTGATCAGGCGGCCGCCGCTGCTGCCTGCACATTGTAGAAATTGTAATATAGAACTATGCCCTCAAAAAAACATGTTGCGTGCGCGCCCAATACAATAACAGACGTCTTTTATGACTCAAAGGTCCTTCATCTACCACTGATCTTGGGACGGCATTTACCTTATACCGAATTCAACGACACTATTTGCCGATTCCGTCTTTTTGCCGGTTCGGCAACACTGCAGATGTGCAGTTCACTTTAATTGAAAGCAATTGATATCCCAGACCAGGGGGGTGAAACTCATATTGGAAACAAAGCAGTGTTGCTGGTGCATAATATGACAACCATGCCGCACCCTCAAAAAATGGCCGCGGACAACGATACAAGTCACCGTGTTGCCATAGAGTAGCATAGAATTAAACCTTCTTCAGTGTATATGTTTTGTGTCCCAGATGTGTTATGCTAATAAAAATAAGAAAATAAAACAATGTTTGGAGATATGTTTTCATAAATAGGTATTTTTGATTCTGACTTATAATATCTAGAATCTAGATCTAGACGATGAATAATAGGTGGATGCGGATACTTTTATAAATATCGATGTTTTAGGACCCTGAAATGCAGAATGTGCTGTTTCTTTACATTTGGTGTGGATTTCTAGATCATAAATTGGCTAAAATTGTTTTTGATGTAACAAAAGATGATGAACCAGTTGGAATACGTTTTATATCTTTTTTTTTTGCAAAATTGCAAAAATCCGTACATTTCTATAGGTACGTATTTTGTTCAAGACCGTGTACGTAACATACAGACAAAACTAGATTGCCATGCATGAACAGCCGTCAAAAATAGTGAAAACATCCTACCAAATATAATAGCTAGAAAATCGACCTATTATTTCTATCATTATGATTGGTCCATTTACATAACTGACCGTTATGTGTGATACTGGAAATTCTATGAAAGTTATCCTAATTCTAAAGCACAAAGACATAACATTACATCTATAATGTACCCTAATTTATAAGGCAGCCATTTTTTCACGACTTTATTCAACATTTCAATAGAAATCACTGATATTCAGAGATTTTTGACAACTTCTGTCGAATTGCATTTCGATAAGCTAGTTTCCCATTGGTCCAAGGGACCGTTAAATATTAATGTTGGTGAAATTGGCACTTAGCCTTGTATTTATTTATTTACATTTAAGCTTTCGCCAAAATGGCTGTTAAGTTTGGTTTTTTATACATATCAACAAACACATGTTACTTTAATCGAATTAAAGAAAGTAAATGGATTTCTATATATTCTGTTTGTTATTTCAATTTGACGCTATTTCTTATTGATATCTGATATTGATGAATTTAACAGTAGTTAAAGGATAGAAGAAATCTAAAAAGTTGCATGAGAAACTAAATGTGAAAATAAAAAAAAATCCAGGCACTTAAAACTGTTACACCATTTTCATGGCATTTACCTCTAGTCGCAGTCGTTCGTTCCTTTTCGTACGAAACTAAAAGAAAGTTTCTTGCTAAACTGCGATGATATCTCTCAACCAATTAAACAGGCTGCCAACTCTGAGACTTTTTCAATTTCCGTTTTATTCACCTCCGAGGCAACATTAAAAGTTCCCTACTGCTTGCCGAACGCATCCCGGAGAGTCCCTAGCTAGACTTTAGGCGATGCAGCTGGTTGCTTCTGTCACAGGAGCGGCTTTGAAACAGATTCGCCCTTCTGCTAGCATCACATTATAAATAAGTAACATTTTCCCTGCGATTTCATGTAATTCCTTCTTTTTGTTTGCTGTAGGACTGGCGCGTGGGCTTTCATTAAGAACGTCCTCAGAAAATAGACACGGTCTCCTTACTGCTTGTCGAGGTGTCTCCACAACCCTACTCCCTTAAACTGCTGTCTTGATTCGGGTCTAAAGGCTGTCGTCGGTTGGCATCGGCATCGGAAATTGAAGGACCTCTGAAGAAGCTTGCCATTCGTGCTAGCGAAACGTTAGGAAGAAATTCCAACCGACGACGGCCTTTAGACCCGGATCAAGACAGCAGTTTATCAACTGGCCGCAAAAGCCTTAACCAATTTGTCCTACTCCCTTGTTCAATATTTTTCAATTAGAGCTATATTGTTCACCCGGGACCCAATTTACAAGTCCTGAAGGAATTTTCTCACAAGAGAAAAGACCACTTTTTTTACAAAAACAGCCCAGTCGTATTACAGTTTTATCAATTGCGCAGGCCGAAAAAAATTTACCCAGTAACCAGAGTAAACTTTCCGAGATATCCTAATCTAAAGGTGCTGAAATAAATAGATTTTTGCCTATTTTTGAGGATACGAGAGATGTCTTTTAAGTTTTGCATATGGAAATAAAACAACACGGTAAGTAGTTTTAATTGACATTATTGTTTTTCGAAGTATTCTCCACAAAGATTAATACACATCTGCATGTGTTCGAACCTATTTTCCAAGCACTTACTCCACTCGTTTGCTGGCAGATCCAAAACGGCATTTTTTAATGCGTCAACTGCTTCTTCTGATGACTGGAACCATTGACCACGCAGTCTGTTTTGAATTTTCGTGAAAGTAAAGAAATCGTTAGGACTTAGATCGGGACTATATGGAGGATGGTCCACGTCCACGTTTTCTTCCGTTAAATACTGCCTTGTTTTTTGTGCGAGCTTGCATTGTCTTGGTGAAGAATGATTCTTCTTTCCGGGATGATTATTCGAATCTCGGTGATGACTTTTGGCAAACAAATGGTGGTATACCAATCCGCAGTAATAGTTCTTTGCTCATTAAGAGGAATTATTGCAAAATGACCCGCTTTTGACACAAATGTCGTGAACATCTTTTTCGAAACACTTCGAGAACGGATGACTTTTGTTTTCTTTTCTTCACCTTGGGACACCCAAACAGCCGACTGTCGTTTATTTTCTGGTTCATAACAGTAAATCCACGATTCATCACCACTAACAATGCTGTACACATTTTTTGAACTTCCGGAATTGAAACAGTCAAGCGTTTTTTTACACCATTTAACACTGGCTGCTTTCTGCTCTTCAGTCAGCATGTGGGGTATCCAACGAGAAACTAATTTTCTTACTCCTAATTCTTCATGTAAAATTTTTTGAATTGAGGTCTTTGAGATCTTCAAGGACGCCTCAATCTCGCGATATGTCACATGTCTATCTTCAATGATGAATTTGCGCACAGCATCGACGTTTTCCTGGGTGACTGCCGGCTTTTGTGCACCCACCCTGGGATCGTCGCTAAGACTCACCCGTCCACGTTTGAGTTCTCCATATCAACGGGAAATTGTCGACTGATGTGGCGCTTCGTTGCCGAAAACAGACAGTAACTCAGCAAGGTATTCTTGTCGCGATAATTGTCTCTGAAGGTTGAAATAAATTATGGCGCGAAAATGTTGTCGGTTGAGTTCCATTTTTCTAATGACTTGGTGACACTTAGAAATTCACTGTATTGTTGTGAAACTTTGAATTTAAGTTTACTAAAGAGTGAGGTTAAGATTCAGTACTGACGTGCGATCCGCGCGTTCCTATATGCAAAACTTAAAAGACATCCCTCGTATGTAGCATGATGATTTTTTCTAAAAACAACCATAGACACTGTTTTAAAGTGTAGACCTTGTCTTTTCAAATGCTGTTGATTTTGTCCAAGTATCTTTTTTTTTCGCTAAGATGTGCTACTTTAAAAATTAAATTTTTCAGAACTTTACATAATTTGATACTCATTATGATTACATGTGCGTCAGAATTGTGGTTTGTATTATAATGCAACAAGAAATTAATAACGACTTGATATATCTTTGTTGAATAAGACCTGCTAACTAAAACACCCATAAGTCGTCAACACTAAATCCATGAAGAATCTAAAACTTATCCATACCATAAGCCCACAACCCACCTACCCAGGCCGAGTTTTAAGGTCATTTCAATATCAAGTGAATATTTTTAAGTAAATCCCCCTGTTTTTAAATTCGGATTTGAAAATGGTAGCCCACTTTATAACCGAGCTTCACGCTGGCAACGACCTTGACCGCTGCCGTCAAGGCCATTCCAAGGTCAAATCGAGGTATCGAAAACAGCTTGCAGTGAAAAGAGACAGCACAGTTGTAGGGTTTGTGGGGATCTCTCAAAAGTGACCTTGGCCATGACCCTGACGATGACCTCCAAAGGAAAAACCTGCCATTTTTGTACTGGAAATGAAACAAGCAGAAAGTTTTACGAATGTGGCAAGCCTAAATGTTATTTGAGGTCTAGGTAAAATCTCCTGCTTTTTTCATTTCCAGTGAAGAATTAGAGGTTTCTTTTGGAAATGTTCACTTGACCTTGAAGGTCACTATCAAAGTCACCTTTAAATGATCTTCTCAAACCTCATAGCAGTATTGTCGTACATTTCTGCTAGAGGAAGTTGTTTTCCCTGTCTTTATTTGACCTTAAAATGACTGTAAGGCAATGATCAAGGTCGGCATCAAGGTGGTGCTCGGTCGTAACATTTACTTCTCTTTCCAATTCCGATATGTCAAAGGGAGGTTCCATTTGAGATGACCTTGAAAGTCGTGGTCAAGGCCATTGTCAAGATGACCATCATTTTGGTCTTTCGGAACTCGTTTTGTTTGGAACTTTATTTTCTAGGATGCCCAGTTCTCGAAAGATTTAGGCGGGGATATGACGACTACGCTTCACCTTTTTGTGTTTTTTCACAAATATAATTGTTTGATTAATACGATTATAGAGCTTTACGTCTTTGAAGAGACTTTTGGTGATCGGTTGCAGTCTGACTCGCTAGAAATAACAGGTTTGGTGTCAAAATAGGCTCAGTTTGTCCAAATCCACCAATAATACGTTTATTTCAGGATTAAGCTTTCAAAAATATTGCATTTGAAGAGAAGAAAAGCTAGTAAATCATGAGGCCTCAGCTTGCACCTGTGCTGCCAAATTCTGTTTGAACGTTCACTTTAGGGTATCCTGTGGATCTAAAAACTTGAGTAGTGTCTAAAACATGATAAGTCATATCCCTGATCCGGTCCTGCGTGTTATGACAGCCTCCCGTTCTGTTTATGAAGGATTAGTTGTGTCCCGACAACACTAATAAAGTAAAACGTACTCTGCCGTAAATGTTGGCAGACATGTAAATGTTGTTTGTAGTGCACGGGACTTAATATGAGCGCATTACCCTTAATGGGAAATCTTGGAGACGACCAAAGCACTAGGCGCAGCACTAAATTCATTAGCCGTTTGCAGTAACGTCTCTCTAGTGGATTGGAGTTAAGAAATGGACAAGGTAATGTTTATTTACCTGCTGTCTTGCCTGCCCGGAAACTTATGTAATGCTTTTATGCTAAAGCGAGTTACGTAAATACGTGCCGGTTGTTTGGACAAGCCAAATCACAGGATAGTGCTTCAAGTGCCCCTGGATTGCAATGGTACTATTGAGACGTAATAGCAGAGAAGAAACTTGCAGTGGGAATAGTCAAGGGTAGAGCTTTGACTGGGAAAATATTTTTTTTTGCAGAAATTGTCATGTATCAGATTACGCAACTTTCGGTAAAATAAAAATTCGAACACAAGATGCTTGCGCGGCTTTCAACATATTGACAGATGTGCGGCAAAATCCAACGTCGTGCTTCTAAACTACTAACTAGTAGCAAATATATTTCGGAAATATGCTGAATGTGCCTATACTTTTTCAACTTATCGTGAAAGTACAACCAGGAGTCCCTGACATTGTCAATGTTCCCTGACATTCTCAATGTTATATGTGACGTTTGACATCGAGGAAGTAGAGAGTTCTTGATACTCCTATATTTCTGCTTTATTATGATTTTTGGTATTCTGAGATTGCACAGTAGCGAGACGATCCTTTTTTCCCTTATCGAAATAAGAATCTCGGTTGTAAATAACCGAGGGCTTATTCCAAGGAAATTTTCATTAAAATAATTTCAAGTTATAAGAACATACTGGTTATAAAATGATGAAATATATGTTTTAGGTTATAGATAAAAATAAATGCAAGAAATTAGCAGTGCTCTAAATCTAATTGTTATCATTTTTGTTAATCAGTGCTTTTCAGAAAGTCCCTCTCCCTCCAATTACACTGGACAACAAATTTTAGTTTTTTAATTGTATCTTGTGGGAAAAGTGCACTTCTTTGTTAATTTTGGGGCGCTGAATCCAAAAATGATAATGAAATAAAAAGATTAGTTGCGGTTTAGAAAAAAAACTTTTTATTTTTAAGGATATATTAAAAAAAGTAATAAGACTCATATACTTATAAGAATCACTATATGCGCTGTCTTTTTGCTGTTCTTTTATGGATCGTTTCTGGAGCATCTCTACCAAGAGTCCAACAGTAGTCTGCAAGCATGGAAGGATTCCACTTTCCCTGGTACCTTTTTTCCATTGTTGAAATATCCTAATGAAAACGTTCGCCGTGCTCATCACTTACGGCTCCGCAATTGTCAGGAAAAAAGTCCAGGTGTGAGTGTATTAAATGTATCTTAAGAGACATATTACAGCCCATCTTTTGATACGATGACAGCATATTTTTGACAAGGGTTTTATAGTTGTCAGCTTTTCTATTTCCCAAGAAATTAGTGACCACCAGACGGAAATCATTCCAAGCAGGTTTTTCAATACCTGTTAATGTGTCTTCAAACTGTGTATCTTTCAAAATATTTCGAATCTGTGGCCCAACAAAAATACCTTCTTTAACCTTTGCCTCACTTAGTCTTGGAAATTTCTGACGCAGGTATTGAAAAGCTGACCCATCTCTATCTAATGCCTTGACAAAGTTTTTCATTAGGCCCAACTTGATATGCAGTGGTGGTAATAACATTTTTTTCGAATCTACTTATGGCATATGCTGTACATTTTTTTGACCTGGCTCTAGGAATTGACGAACAGGCCAGTTTTGTCTGGTGTAATGAAGTGCCTTTGCCCGACTGTCCCACTCACACAAAAAACAGCAAAACCTTGTGTAGCCTAGCTGCAGCCCAAGTAAAAGTGCAACAACTTTCAAATCGCCACAAATATGCCATTGGTGCTCATCGTATTTTATGCATGTCAATAGGTACTTCATATTGTCATACGATTCTTTCATGTGAACTGCAGGAAGAGATGGTAAAATATTTCCAATATGCAATAACACTGCCTTTAAACTCAATTTTGAACTGTCTATAAACAATCTCCATTCTTCTGGGTTATAGTTTATATTTAAAGCCGCCAGTAAGCCGTTAATGTTACTGCAGAAAACCAAGTTATTCTCCATATTGAAAAATGGTTCTTGTGACGTTTACGAAAAACACATACCGAAGCATCGTCTTCTAACAAGTTCCACTGCTGCAGTCTTGATCCAAGTAACTCTGCCTTACATTTTGGAACTTCTAAATCTCTTGCAAGATCATTTAATTCTGACTGTGTTATTTTGTGCGGTTGGTGGCATGACGTGCTCGGTATATAATCAGGATCTCTTGACGTTGATTGCATATCTTCTTCCTGACGAATCACTCGATCGCCATGATCTGATTCATTTTCTGATTCGCAAGTGTAGGATTCTGGGGGTTTTGGAATAGGATTTTCGTCACTGTGAGGCACAGGTCTCATCGCAGATGGTATGTTTGGGTAGTTAATAACCGATTTTTTTTTCTTGTCCAACACAAGGTACCATGCAAAAGTAACAATCATTAATATGATTTGTAGGCTCTCTCCAAACCATTGGGACAGCTAAGCGCATAGACCGTTTTTTGCCATTTAACCAGCTCCTCAGACTTGAAGCACATGTATTACAGCAGATGTGGGGTGCCCACTGTTTGTCTTGATCACCTAGTTTACAACCGAAATAAAGCTGATATGCCTTTGTTATTAGTGGAGTAATAGACCGACTCTGAGACGCAAAAGTCACATCACCACACACGTAACAAAACTGATCTGGATTGTTTACACACTTTCGAGACATCTTGCATGAACGCTGTCAGCCAACTGAGGAAAAAATGGCTAATATAAAACAATATAATGTACACGTATGTATAACGTATCACAATCATGCCGATTACATCATCTTTCCTTGCCGAATATAAAAATGTAGCACGTGCATTCTTGTGAATTACAGTATATTAATACTGTCACAGCAGGAACACATATAATTACCGTATCTCTAAAACTTGAACTAATATTGAAAAAATAAGTTCCATTCCGGTTTTAGCACATTAAAAATAGTAGTAGTTTTGTTGATTTTATTTAGGATATTTTTTTGGCTGTTGATCAGTGTTATTTTTTGGACAAGTCAAGCTAGGGAGCTGAAATTGGGGATAATAAAATTGACGTCAAATACCGAAAGATTAAGAGTTGAATTATTAGGAAATAAAACGGGAACTATGGGATAAATTATTTGGAAGCACATGATTAGTACTTTATAATCGTAGAAAATAAAATTATCACCTTTCAAAATGGCGGACTGGAAGGCTGTCAAAGTTGTGCATTTTTGTACATTGCATCACTTATATCTCAGTAGTGGCGTTATTTTGCTTCACGACAATGCTCTACCGCACGTTGCGGCAAGAAGACAGATGCAACTGAACACGTTGCACTGCGAATCACTGGCTCATCCACCATTGAAACCCAACTTAGCACTTGATTGAATGATTTCACGTTGAACTAACAGCGTATTTGACGACAGGATCAACAAGCTTGAACAACATTTGAATGCTTACGGTGGCTATGTCAAAATATCAAAACATGTTTATATTCTAGTTTGTTATACAATTTACATTCCTGAACAAAACTCCGAGTCCATTACCAATCGGTTCTTGGTTCAAAAATAAGCATCTAAAGTGTAATGCGCCGATTTGAATTAATAGTAGTATGTAGTATGTAGTAATTCTACATGAGTGTCTCGTACAGTTATAATGCAAAAAGGCTACTTAAGCTTGCCTACTGGGAAGAAGGTACAAAATCTTTTTAAGGCAAAACTTGCCCATATCGGACTGTAAGGATATCTTTTTTAAAACCTAAGAGTTGCTGTTATTAACTCCCCCAAACTCCGCCACTTCAATCTGTATCTAAACAAGGAATAAACGCTTTTTCGACAAATAACTTAAGCTAAACGTATCCAACTTTAACAAATTCCTACTCACTCTGACACCTCAGACTAATGTGTGGCATCGGTCTTCCGGATGTGCCTGGCGTGAAAAAGACACATCGTCTGCCTTATCGGTCACTGCAAACTGCAGGTGACGAATTACCTAATGTTACTAGTTGGACTGTCCGTCTCTCTCTTGGGACTAGGAGTATCCGTATTTGGTTTGTATGTATTCGGGTGACATTTTTTTCAATTGCATATAATTAACAAGTGTTATATTAGAATTAGAGGTAGAATTAGAGCAATGACTTAGGTACATGTGGCATTTTGGGGCAATGTTACAATCTTGCCTAATTAATTTATACGTAAGGGAAGATGCACTTAGATGACAACAGAATTCGGTGGTTAAGCAACTTAGTAAGAAATTTCGCGTATATCCTTACCTTGGTTTTCAAGTCTTACTTTTCAGAGACAAATGCTCAGACAGTCCTCTGTTTTTTTTATACTGAATCAGATACGGCACAGCAACAGTACCAAGGTGCTGCTACTTTTTTTGTTGTTGCTGCTGCTGCTAAGATTTTTGATCTAACGTCGGTAGAACTGGGAAAAGCCTCTTTTGGTGGATTGAGGAGCGGTCTTATCAGACGTAATTCTTTTATTTCCTGTAGATGTGATAAAATATGAATGGAAAAAAAAATCAAAACCATGGACAAAATGGTAGCGAAACAACATAGATTAAAACAATTTTTTTTTGAAGGACTTTAACATTTATTTGCGACCTTACCTTTCTGGAAGATTATTGAAAAGTTTTATACGTAAGTAATTTGGTGTGATTTGGCTGCATTTATAGTTACAAATAGGTAAATGTAATTGAGTTTTTATCCTGCTATTGTGCATGTGAATATCACAGATCACAAAAAAGTGTGACTACTCGAAAATACATAAGTGGCAATTTCTAGTATATACAAAGAAGTCAATTTTAGTAATCTCCAATTTTTTAACAGCAATCTACTCAGTGCTAAACTTTTAATAATCTTCTTTTGAGATAAAAGCCTTTCATTTGCGTGGGATAAACTACCTCATAGGGAAATGCCTTAACGAAGTCTAGGTTCAATAATCTCATAGTATATATTCAGTAAATGAGGACAACTTAAAACAACTCTTAAATTCCGAAAAACATATACACAAGAGGATTATGATTTACAGAGTTGTCGCAGCGGCCTGTCCAACTTAAACACTCATCAATCAAGACTACGAGGAATTTTATATCTCCAGCACCGATCAGTTGACTGCCGGCCAATCATGTACAGTTGCTTTATGTTTATTGGCAATCATCAGGACGTCCTAAGTTTGTTATCTAGGTAGGACCATGAACGAAAGCAGAGCAAAGTATGATCCATTTGAGGTATAAAGTATATCCAAATAAGATTGCTCAAGTTATTGAGGCTGGCCACCAGATCGACTAACAATCGTTGGCGGTTTCTTTCTAAAGATAGAAATTTCAAGAGACTTAATCCACCTTCCTCCTGTCTATTTATGGCAGGATATGGTTCAAAGGGTTCGAAAGGGGTCCAAAAGGGGTTCAAATATTTACTGCGAAGACTTTTCCTTGCAGGGGATATCTTTCACTTCATTCACACATAGTCATGAGATCTAGTGAGGGTATACCTTAAGATTGGACCTTTTTGTAGGTATTCGAAAAATAAAGTATTTTAGTAGTTTAGTTTTTACCAAGAACGAAAATCTATCCAGTAGCAGCGAGGCTTCGGCAAGAAAAAAAAACGGTAAAATTCACACTAGATCCGTTATTTGGGGTTTCTGAGACTGATGCTCTTTTTGAAACTTTCTGGAGGGGAAAAATTGTTGAGGAGAGAGTTGCAAGGGGCGGTGAAGAGTATATCGTAATTTTTTGGTGTGAGTATATCTATCTATACGTTTCTGGCCTGGTGATTATACGCAGCTATTAGACATATTTCACACAAATTGCTCCGAGCATTCGCCCTTTACACTTAGAATGATATAAGAGGTCGGTTCATCGCAGCAGAGATTAAAAGGTTACTTTAGATCGCAACATTGTTGAATAGATGAGAACTGGTGACCAATAAATTGTATGGGCGTATTTGACTGATTCCAATCGATGTAATTTTTCATAGCTTACACATAGTCTCATGTCAACGTTCTTACCGACACTTGTTACCAGTAGTGTCTCTGCACTAACTCTAATTCAAATCAGGTGCTTCAAAATAAGTTGAACAATCAGTTTATCTTCCACTAGCTTATATTGCGTATGATCTACGGCACTGTTTTGTAAGAGAAAAGTAAGCAATAATTATGTATAGATAATAAAGCATGTAGCTAATAAATTACCTTCAAACCTAATAAAATTACAATTTATGCGCTAGAGACACCAATACGCCAATACCACCTGCAGCTACAACATGTAATAGAAGCCGTACCAACCGAAGTGTTAATTGCAATTTTCTTTTAATTCTAAAAACTATATACCTACACGCAACCGCAATAATAATGATTTATGTTCCCATGCAAAAATACCTGAGCAGGCGTCGTAATTTTCTCACTCTTGTCCGCCGAAAAAATAGACGCGAAAAGCCTGCGAGGTTTATGTAAACTAAGCACAAATTACTTACATTGGAAGATCATTTGCATAGCTGTAAAGTGTAACAAGTCAGCGGTGACTCGTTAGGTCTTTCGATCTTGGTTAAAATCAGACGTGATTGCCCTGATACCACGCAAAGTTAGGGAGAGATGGAAGAAGGAAGAAGGGAAAGAAGGAGAAGAGCAACGAGGAGGAAGTACGTCCGTTGAAGTGGTGCAAAACCGTTATTTAAGTTGGACCTAAAGTAGCACGATTTAATTTTGTTCAAACACAGCCTCGGTTTTTTGTGCTTGTAAACTTGCTCAACTGACTACAAAATGTTGCTGTGATAACGTCGCTGCGCGTGTTGTTAACTTTTTTGGCCGCCAACTAGGAATGCCTAGGATGTACTGTAAAAAGTACGACTACTACTCTACAATTGCTGTATCAGGGAGTCCAGTACTGTATGAAGTTTCGTGGTTCCACGGGACAAATTGTCAACCTGTCGAATTGTCTGTCGAAATTGTCAATAATGAAAGAAATCAAGTTCAGGTTGGAACGTTATACAGGATGACTTCGAAGTTGAGTCATTTATTTTAACAGTGAGTAGATCTGATCAAAAGAAATGTTTTTTTCCTTTACCATTTTTCCGGTAAAACTAAAGTAACAAAGTTATAGCCCTTTGGAAGGTTGAGTACCGCCCTCTCTCAATAATAATATTATGTGCTCGTGTTTGGCAACAACGGATATAATCCGCCTTATCGGTTCATCGCATCGGAAACAAAAAAGCGAATGAATCTGGAACGATGTTTTTACAATTATTTTATTCAGTTGTATACAGTCAGTGTCAGTCGGTAACGCGTGAGTGAATAGTGGTGTCTGTTGCGTGGCTCAAACGAAATCAAAAATGGCACATGTTTACGAAAATGCTGAACTTGTGGACATGATTCTTATTTACGCGGCATCACGGATTTATGCGGATCGGTTTCCCAATCGAGTGCAACCAACCCCTCGCGCCTTTGTTAATGTAGTACAAAGGGCTCGTGAATCAGGTGACTTAAGACCTCACAGGGGAGGGCATGCCGGTGCTCTAAGACCGCACGATCAGATACAGGTCCGCACTGAAATACTTGTCTGGAGGATACTTTATAAAACAAGGTAACATTTTTTTTTTATTTTTTTTTATTTTTACACACATATTTTGGTTTATCTTCCTTCTACAATCATTATCTGAAAATTAATGACTCAACTTCAAAGTCAAGTTATGGGTTACTTCCTAGGACTACACGAAGTCGTAACACTTACATACATTCAGATATGCTGTGTCTCATTTTACACAACCTGCTGGGCAAGGTGATGTGTTACTACAGAAAGGGGGGGGGGGCAGATATGCCTATGGTAAGTATGCGCACTGGATGGTGAAACATAAACCAGTGATCTTAACCTAATGGATGTTACAACAACACATCGGGTGCTCTATATTCCAGCTGTCCCAGGAACCTGAAGTTTTACATAAATAAACCTTACAGCCTAATCTGACCTGCAATCCCAGGAATCACCTGTTGGAGCTCACCTGGTGAGGTCAACCAGCCCTCAGATGGTCAAATGTAGGTATGCAGCAGGAAGCAAGAGACGAAGTGAAGAAGAAACAGAATAAAAAGTACGAAAAAGGCCTGTGGACAAGAATCAAGCATAAGCTACATGCACTTCAAAGCAATTAATCAGGTACTACATGAGTGCTTCTAGCATCAGTTAAGGGCATCAAAAAAAAGCTAAACTACCTACCTAGGGTGTAGAGTGGCCTTTTGTGTAGAGGGAAATCTACCAATCCTAATAATCCCACAATACTGGTGGTACACCTATAGCAATTGGAATTGTGAAGATTTCTCTTTCAGCTATTTTGCGGTTCCATATCCGCCTTTGCGTAACAGACGCTTTTCGGTACCGAAAATTTTGCAATGGCGATCCCTTCTTTTTTTACTTCTTGCGCGCGTCTCGCGCCTGACATTTCCACGCCAGTTGATATGCTATCATTCTCACCTTTGATAGTGACAGCCGACTTGACACCTGTCCGCAAACTTCATTGCTATTAAGGTTATAAAATTGTAAACATTGACTAGGATGCCTTCAGTGGCACTAAGTTATGAAACGGAACAAGCAATTTGACTTCAATGGTGTGAGTTAAGTATCTGCTACTTATTGAGTTTTGTTTCAGGGCAGGTCCACCAGAAGGGAGCGGATCAACAGGTGAAAACAGGAATGAAAATGCTATGTACAATGTATATACCCCTATACGCAATAAATTTTAGCAAGGGTATGAGATCCATATACCTACTCTTATCTATCTATATCGTATCTTATGAACTGTCAAACGAGTAAGTAGTAGACAACCTTCTAATTCGTAAAACCTATGCAACTATAACTTACAACAAAAAAAGGTCGTAACACCGTTATCTGATGTAGTATGAACTTCCCTATGAAAGGTCTCCTTGGGGACATTGAGAATTTGTGACTGCACGCCCGGTTCTGATCTGCAGAACATACAGGCCATGCATATGTGTTTTGGGGAAATAAATATCATGCCTCGAAAGCGCAAGTGATTGATGGTTTAAGATCTATTTTTTACAGTCGACGCTTTTTAACCTTCAGTGAGTTTCTGCCAGCTGACCTCCTTATCAAAAGTAACACCAAGATATTTGGCAGAATTTTTTCATGGCGTGATCTCAAACCGAGCATCATTACGTCTGTTAGTAGTAGTAGCCAGAACGACAGGGTTCTCAACTCATAATAATTCTTGTTCTAAATTCACACAAAATTTCAAAATAATTCAATCAGGAAGGGCGACATTAATTAATATAAAGTTTTATAATAAATATGGAGTATTGGAATAAAGGTTCTAGTAATATTGAACGTGACAAGAGTCCTTTTGCAAGAATACACATGTTTTCTGCAATTGTCGGACGCCACGGAGGATCCGACAGGCTTCTTCACGACAGGATTATCCCCGTATAAAAAAGAAATGGTCTTAATAAAGACAACACATTATTTGCAGTCAGGTTTCTGCCGGTGAGGAAGTATATAAAATTTTTTTAAGGTGCATACTCCTGTGTGGTGTTTGGTTTTATGTTGTTTTAGTTTCCTGATCAATTTTGTTTTTTTAATGACGTTAAAACTGATGAAGTCAATACATTTGGCTTTTCTTTTCATTATATTTCTTGCACTTTCTATGAGGATAGGGGTTAATCTGTTATTATAAATTTATTTCCAGTGGAAAGTTCTTTATTCAAAACCCACCTAACTTCTCTGAAATCATAACATTCTTAATGGGGTAAAAAACTAAAAGCTGCTGTTGCAACAAGTGTGTTTCGATAGCAAATCTGGAGTAGCTATCATATTCTCGAGGTGGTTTGTAGTTTGCAGCGC
Source organism: Acanthoscelides obtectus (assembly GCA_963669975.1). Classification (NCBI taxonomy): domain Eukaryota; kingdom Metazoa; phylum Arthropoda; class Insecta; order Coleoptera; family Chrysomelidae; genus Acanthoscelides; species Acanthoscelides obtectus. The sequence continues at coordinate 49,037,695 of CAVLJG010000010.1, forward strand.
GATCAGTAAGCGTAACGTGTCTAGTACATCAAACACAACAGACTGTCTTATGCTAGCTTGCCGCTTTGGAGATGTTGTCTATCCCAGGCTCTCTTGGACTTTGCAAGGCAGGATGCAGGATGCTTCAGGCTGTTGTTGCACCCTGTATATTAGCGTCTAAATCAAATGAACTGTCACTTGGAGGACAGATAAATATGAATTATGTTGTCATTGCTACTTGTTTAATCTGTAATCTGAAAGAAGTCATCGAGATGACCTTAATGCTAATTCAAATTGAGTATTAATCTGGGGATGCTAACCTAGTTGGCGGAACACCTCTACACCTTGTCTTATAAAATTCCAGTTTTCAAAAAAATATATACACCCCTTCCGACCATGTAACTGCATAAAGATATTCCTCAGTTTATGAGCAGCCACTGCACCAGTGGTACGCTTAATTACATCCCAAAGAATATTCTCTCAACGAGACTTCTTCGTAAAAGGCAGGTAGAAGCAATAATTAAAAAGCAATAATAGCAACAATTTGCATGCGCTGCTCCATAAAATGCTCGTTAGAATACACGCTCTGCTTTTGTTTCTGCCGCAGAGATGATCTGAAATCTAGAGAGTACAGTTAGGAGAAGGTTTTGTTGCATAACTGCATGCAAGTTTTTAAAAACAAGGTTACCTAGTAGTTCTTTGCCTGAAATGCGATGTTTCAGTGTTCGTTTTACCAGATGGCGTTCCATTTTGGTGGAAGTGGTATTGTATTGATGCATATTTTATGTTCTTCTTTCAAAACGGGTTTCTACAGGGTATCCTAAAAGATAGGACCTTACAGAAGCCCCTGTATAGCTAAAGCAATAATAAGCAAGTTTTCCCAGTGACACGGGCCTTAAAGTAACCGAGGTATTGAGTTCCGTTCAACTCGGAGCGGCCAAGCCCGACGATGCATTCTACGTCACAAGGTATGATATTCTGTGGTGCTTTGCCCAAATCAAACACCGCGCGATGTGTAGGTTAACATAGCCTATTTACAATCGGATCTGAAAAACCTGACACCTTTCTATAATATCAAAGGTATCGATTTGAGTTTAAGGGGAGTGTCCTCGAGGCTCTGCTGATACTTAGCGCGTGTATTCAGATCGTTCCGATGTTTCCTCTATCTGGGTAAAACTTATATTTTTGAATCGCAAGAGCAACTTTAATTAGTATTAACTAGCAAAACAAGCGACAGGGTAGTACTTAAAATTTCTGATCAAATAAATGATGCGTTCTTTATTCAATTTCTTTTTTCGTTTTTGCTGCTGTTTCTGAAAATGAAAGTCCCAACCTTCAGGACACTCTGTATTTATCATGTCCTTTATCGCTCTAGAAAGTGCACTGGAACGATATTGGTGCGGAGCACTACTGACTTCCTCCGAGTAAACGCGAGTATCTCAGCTGGATTACTGGAAAACAGCGATGGAGAAGCTTGTGTATTGTCAACTGTCATCAGCGGCATATTTTATATTTGCGGCTTTGCATCAGCGATCTTTTTGCAGCCAGTTTACTTATGGTCTTCTCGTCTCTTGTTTAAAAACTGACCATGACGGGAAAGGGACAAAGAAATGAAAACATATTTTTCCTTGGCAGATGACAGCACAAGATACAAAATGACAGATATTATATGAGTTCTGCTTATTACGCTACAGTCGCGATACTTTATTTTCCGCTTAACGTGCCCAATTACTTTGAGTGCTACTGGAGCGGCCGCCATTTTTTCCGTCGTAACCAAAGTGAGCTCCTCTCTTGATCAAATACCGTTTCATGTGTTTGCATTGCTCGTTGATGACATAGAAAATTATGACAAAACATTTCAAGGTTGAAACTATAACCTACGAGTATGAAACAACCTCTATTAAGTCACGGTTCACTTCAAGCCACAAAATGGAACAACTTAGCTTCAATGTTGCCTATAAAATTTTATTTTGAATCGTTTCTTTCTAATTTCAGATGAGGAAGCTGACAACCGGACCAATGTCCTTTTGGGAACAAATTTTGGATAAACTAGGACAGAGTATTTCAAACTCGGAAAGTGCACCAATTATATCAATAGGAAATACTATAGCTTACTTGGTCCCCAAGCATAATCAAATTTGGGTTTGTCTTGAAATAAGTACATTATTGATGGATGCATTTACCACAGGACGCCAGTGTAAAAACTTGAGTCAACTCACCCCCACTGCGACTACCCAGCTGTAATATGAATTTATTGTGAGAACACGTTTTATGAAATAATGCTGCTAATAATATACTTTATTTCACCGTTAAATAGCCACAGACTTTAAAATGGTAGCAAACACATATTCACTTATAAAGCAATACAATACAGATTAAAAACAAAAGTTTTACATGCAAAGAAATCTTCTTAGCTATACAATTACTTATCTGTTAGGAACGGTATCAACTGATTTTTGAAACTGCTTAATGTCGGAGCTTTTTGAATATCTTCTTTTAAGCTATTGGGAATTTTACAACTCATGTAACTCAACGATTTCTGATACGGTAAGACGAGGGGATATCAGCAAATCTTTGGATCGAGATTGATAATCGTTTCCTTCGTTGTTATAGGAGGTTCAGTTTACAAGCTACTGTTAAAATTGTTAAGGATCGAAGACATCTCCGCAAGATTCACGCCAGTTGAGAGTTGCAATGATTCTAATAACATATTTTTGGAGAAGGAAAGCTCTACCTATCGATGAGCTGTATCCGCAGGTTGAAATGCCATAGCGGCAGTGACACTTAAAGATTGAGTATCATAGAGAAAGTAAAACTTGCCTACTGTAACGAAAGGATAAAACTTTGATACCATAAGCACTTTTACGTAATTTATGATACATCGATTCTACGTGTGGCTCCCAAGTTAGATGAAAGTTAGTGGTAATACCCAACAACTTAACGGAAAGAGATGTTTCAATTGTTGAAGCTTTACTAAATATAGTAAAAACCCGGGTATCTCTTAGTGAACACTTGATTAATTGGGTCGTATCTGTATTAAATATAAGACTATTATTTACCGACCATTTTTGAGCGGCTGGAAATACTGCTTCACTATTTTTTTATTATCATATGTTAGTATCTTCCGCATTCATTCGACAGATATTCATTGCGATTGGCTCACGATCCCTCCTTCAATCCAAGACGTTTTCAGGGAGAGAAGAAATCAACAGTACTGTACGCGCTATAGAGAATTCGCAGACCGTCAGTTTTTTGGTAAAGTTAGTTAATGGAATTCTTCAAACATCAAAGAAAGCTGCATTCAAAGGCATATTTTATTTTTATGCTCTTGTCGCTCGACGACATTCATATATTCCTGAAATTTGTGCCGTTCTTCCTTTTGCGAAGAATTTAATATTTTTACTTTTCCGAATATGCTAAGATAAATACGCAGATCACATACACAGATTCCATATAAAACTTTTATGATACCCTCTGCTACACATCCTGAGGCATTTTTATCTTATGGAAGATACAGCAGGCTATTAAAAGCAATGTCGCTTAGAGATCGTACGGTCCAGATTTTGAGGTAACACAGCAGGTTTTAAAAAAATGCATTGCTGTAACTTTTTATTTATAATATCGTCATGGTAATAAATTATACAAAAATCTAAGAAATGATGAAACGTCGCGTTTGAACCGATTGAAAGCCAAGCGTGAATGTTTTTTCGCTATAATTTCAGGCATAAGTCCTATATAATCTGAGAAAATGAAATTTAAAAAACCCTACCATAACACCAGAGCTTCTAGCACTAGATGCATCTGTGTCGGTCTGAAATCCAGTTTACATTCCATTCTGAGGCACAACAAATAAATATCCAGTATTAGAGGTGGAACACAAAATTTCATCTTCCCTGGATATATGAGTCGACAGTACTTTTCAGTTGCAAGTGTACCTACCAATACTCGTACATATATTGGATACATTCATAGGTTCTTAGTATCTGAAAGCGGAGGAGAAAGTAGCTAAGATGTGCACACTCGTTCAAAGTCATACTAATATCAGATGGAGATACACTTTACAGAGCTGGCTCAATCCATCTACGAGTTACAAAGGATGTCCTTTTTTCAATCATGCACTATCTATAAGGAATATTTTACATGATTGATAATACGACTGAGGTACGTTGGATAGACAGTATCGTTTCCAGCTCCTGTGACACACGGCGGCCCTCCTAGTTTACACAGGTTTGCTGATGAAATTGTGACAAGCCGATCTGTCAGTGAGCTGGGGAAAATAAGATTAGCAGCGACTCCTTCGCCGACGAGAGACCTGAATTGTCCAGTGACGCAACAATCTGACACAGTTTAGTACTTCCAAATCTCAGTACTGTACCAGATTACCCATGACTGGATATGGTACGAACACATCTCGTCAATATCGGTAACTGCTGGGAAAAAGATAGGCTATTAGTTTAGACAGACTTGCTTGACTTCGGCTTTCCATCCTAGCCGTGTCGAACTTCGTACGTCTAGAACTTACCGATACGACCGCTACTTTGCTCTTTGGGTACCGAAATTGTGGAGCAATCTGCATGAGGAGGCTTCTCCCAGTTGTACTATCCTTACTCAGTTTAAAAGTGGTATTAAGAAGGTATCTTCAAGTGCCTACACGGCCGCATGAGCTTAAAAACAAAATCGTCGTCGGTAGTGACTGACTGATTTTCGAAGAAAAAGGCTTCAATGCTGGCGCTGGACCAAAAACTGCACCAAACAGTCGCTCGCTGTGGTTGCAGTTCCTGTGAAATGCTTTGACCAAGTGATTTTCAGCCCACTGGGCAAACCGTAAATGTATCGCATCGTCCCATTCGTGAATCTCTATTATAAAATGACTTCTGACACGTCACAAATGCGATTTGAGCTTTCAATGTCCACATGACGTGTTAGATATACCTTTCGCCGTTTGACAAAACGGCAGATGGCATAGCAGGAGTTTGCTTGATAATACATATTTTTTCTTCGTTATTGATCACCTTAAAGGTCTATTCACACTCAGCTGTGACGTGACTGTGCCATGACGTGGCAGTGATTCACGCTGACTTGAGCACACAGTGTTTTCAATTAACACATGTCAGTATTTTTCTCAGTGCTCTGACAGTGCAGTTGTTGCTCACGTGAGGTCAAAATGGCAAAATTTTCACAGGATCAACTTGCAATTATTGTATTAATATGGATGATGAAGAAGAAGAAACGAGAATCCTTGTATTTTGAATTTGACTTCTGTACAGCATGGGATGTGCGCGCACAAATTCAATTAGTTTTTCAACATTCATGTTTTTGACCAAATATATCAAAATATTCACGAAATTACATGAAAACACGGCCGTGTAAAATATCGTTACAAAACAATGCGATGATCACGCTCCGGCGTCGTGGATCGCAGTTAGAATACGGTCACTTCCACGTGCCGGTATAGTGTGAGTCAGTTCATACAAATTCCAGGAAGCACTGTCACGTCACGGCTGAGTATAAATAGGCCTCTATCCAACACCCGTATCAAGGTAATAGCAGTGACAGCATATTGACACAGCGAGAATGTGTCGCATGCGACATTGATGTAGAAATAACACCAATTTGGTGAAGCGTTCAACATTTGCTTGCAACAACTTGAGGGCCGTCTCCCAGTAGGGGCACAGATGCGCCATATGGCTATCATGTGTCCGCATTGACTCCATGGTCCATTATCTACACGGGACTCAACAGAATACGTTCCTTTTTCGATTTGCTTTACAACATGCACAATTACATTGTCTGCAAACCACCGCTATTACGGAATCATACGTAACCCTTTTAAATAATTTATCAGTACCGTCTGCAGCGATTTTCGCACAAAAGAGGCCCGGTAAAATATTGTGCCACGGTAACGCGGTCGCCTCATAGTCGAGCCCTATTGTTACTCCTGACCCCGATCGTATATCATGCAGTCAGCCGGATTTACTGAAAATGCATAGTAAGACCGATTAATTACTATCGTGCGGGCAAGAAGGAGTTAAATGGGGCTTCTGTGGACACACCCTTTTGGATGATTTGTTGCTTATTGGGTCATAATCGCTATTCAAATTCAAATTCTTTATTAACCTGAAAGGCATTAGAATATATGTATAGGATTCGTCAAGGCAAAAGCTAATAGATCAACGCAGAATAAATATACGTATAAACAACGTGAAAATAAATATTAAAATAGCAAACTCGAAGACGGCATAATAACACGTACTAACAAGAAATTCTTCAAATTTAGCTTTGACATTGTTTATACTTGTACACTGTTTAATGTGATTTGGTAGCCTATTAAAATACGTGGACCCAGTATTTCCAGATCACCGATCTTACTCTTGGCAAAACACACATTCAAGTATCCAGCTTGTCTCGACCACGAATTAAAATTATTTAAAAACTTATTTTTGTTCATAAAGGTGATGCTTAAAAACATGTTCCTATTTATACAGTGCTTTTCTTTAATGCCCCCCCTTTGATTTTTTGAACGGATCAACTCAAAAAATTAAAACTTAATGTAATGCAATTGATGCGCTGGGCGCCATCTTAGAAAAAAAATATATGAAAACGGGGGTCTTGTGGCACATCATTTTGAAGCTCCTGACGAGTACTTTATAACCCTAGAACGCAAAGTCAATACCCTTACCTACTACAAAATCGTGGTACATTCAATAAAAATACCTGGGGGGAAATGGTTGCCTTGAACTTTTTGACACAATAGCAGCCGGTCTGTAATTTCGCGTCGAACATTTTCAAACATAGTAACATCGATATTACTACAAATATTTGTTGTTCTCAGCCGTATATCCAATATTGAAGCAGGTTCAGTTTCGTACAACTTCTGCTTCAAATAGCCCCATAAAAAAGTCTAAAGGTGTCAAATCTGGCGAGCAAGCTGGCCACTCTACAGGACCTCGACGACCAGTCCAACGACCGGGGAAATTGTTATCTAAATAATTCATAACTTGTCTGTAGTACTGTGTGGTGGAGCACCACCTTGCTGGAATACAATATCAGTATCAAGTTCATTAGGATTCGCTTCCACGATTTCGACGATTGGGTCAATAGTATTTTCCAGCATATCCAAATACAGTCCCCCGGTTAAAGTTTATTCGATGAATAGAGGACGCACAATATGAGTTCCCAATATCCCAGCCCAAACGTAAATTTTTTGTGGATATTGGGTATGAGTGTCCCGGAAGATGTGAGGATTGGTGTCACTCCAATAACGACAATTTTGTCATTACCTTTAAGACAAAATGTACATTCATCACTAAGACAAATATTTTGGATATAGGTAGGATGCCGTGCAATGGTTTTTGTTCTGCGATCAGGGTCATCTTCAGTTAGCTCATGCATCATTTGAATTTTGTATGGGTGATACTTATTCCTTTTCAAAAGTCTCGATACGGTAGAAAGACAAACCTCACATACATTCGAGATGGAGGAAATAGACTGTTGGGGATTTACTATGATCTCACCAATTATTTGAACTTGCTTCTCTTCCGGGATAGTCGGATGACCTGGGGGATTTTTATTGTTTACACTACCAGTAGCTGTAAATTTAGATACAAATTCCCTTAAATATTTTCTACAGATACGACGATTCGGGAAACGATGATTAAAAATCCTTTCGGTCTCGTGAAAGTTACGCTTCGCACCATAAATAAAAATCGCTTCGATTTTTTCTTCCAGTGGATGAGAATTGACCATTTTAAATATAGTTCAAACAGTATCCAGTACTAAAACCGAAAACTAAATAAGAATATTTTAACTGTACAATTATGTTTGTTTTCGTACTGATATTCTTAATAATAAACAAGTCTTTATCGCTGTTGCTGTGGATACGGCAGGGAATTATAATGATTCCTAGAGATATACATGTTAGTGTGTTTATGATCAAGCAATTATTAAATGTACCACCATTTTGTAGTAGGTAAAGGTATTGACTTTATATTTTAGGATTACAAAGTACTCGTCAGGAGCTTCAAAATGATGTGCCACAAGCCCCCGCTTTCATATAATATTTTTTCCAAGATGGCGCCCAACGGCCATCTTGACATTTTCATCTATCAATTTCACTCTAAAATATGGTATCCACACACCAATTTCGTTACCTCAAGTTTTAAGTTTTTGAATTGATCCGTTCAAAAAATCAAAGGGGCGTTAAAGAAAAGCACTGTATAATTGCATAGGTAGAAACTTAGTTTTGCCTATGATGGCCATAACGGCTCTAAAACTGAAGACGTTGCGTTAAACATCCATTTGCTATCGATAGAAAGAGTTGCTTACACAATGTGGATAGTGTGTTCCGACCTGAAGACCGTGAGTAGTAGTGGTGGTAGATACTTCACGAACTGTGATTGCAGTAAGCACGAAGTCTTTACCGTTCCAACTTTAGTTGTCACTGGCGTTATGGCGTTTTATGCTGGGGATGCAACTAATCAACCTTTTTGCTACGGAAATATGTGATAAGGTGTATTGAAAATGTACATTGGCGTCAGTCGTGCAGAAATTATTTCAAATCTCGAAATATTTTAACAACTGCTGATATTTACATATACGAGTTGCGAGTTATGTGTATAAAAAAATCAACATTTTTGAAATAAAAAGATGACATACATCAATTACTCCTCTAGAGCTATAGATTTGTTAACACCCCCTAAGCATCGCACAAGTACTTTCCAAAAATATTATAGTTATATGATCTGAACAGTCTTCAATAAACTTGATTCAAGTAACAAGGATTCTTCAACATGAGTTGCTTTTAAGCAAAAGCTCGAGGTTTTTTTTGTTAGAGGAGTATTTCTGCAGCTTCTGTTGCTAATTCTACAATTTTTTGGTTCCTTAGCTGTGGCCTGTAGGGGATATCGTGCGTTAGACATTGGTACTTGACTACATCGCTGTAGTTTGCTCAGAGTATCAGTATTCGTTGACCAAGTCTTGATAGCAGATGGTAGAGTTGACTCGTGTTATACGTTTTGAATGTTTGTGTCTAAAGTGAGGTTAAACTATGAAAGTAAAACGATTACATAATAATAGCTGTCATAAATGGAAAGAGCAACCAAAATATTTCAAATAAAATATCCCAAGGGAAAGGTTCAATTAGAAAACATAATTCGGCCTTATGGAGTTCCAGGGTGACAAAGAGAATGAAAAAATTATATATAAAGCGATAGTGGAAAGTATCTGTTCGCCTCAGAAGAATGGGAGATGAAGGAAATCATGATAGGTTGATGTCACTAGAAATATATTACTGGGGAAGGAGTTGGCGTATTTCTTGGTTAGATCATATCAGAAGTGAAAGAATTAAACGGATTATGAATGCAGACCACCACATCATAGACACAATTGAATCTAAGTGATTTGGTACGGCACTCCAGATGGCCGAAAAAAGTTTATGAGTAGATACCGCCAGAGTATCGCAAAAGTGGCAGGCCTTCAAGATCAAGAAAGGTGTTGAATGTCGTCCAGGGGGCTCCAAGAGGTAGACTGTACAAGTCGGAGGTTGTGACGTTGAGAAACTGAAAAAACCCATATAAATCGGTATACTCATAATCTAAACGATGTCCGGAAGCCGTGATCACGAAACTGTTTTAAATCGCTGATACTTATTTGTACCAAAGCATCCGCGTAGACACAAGGCTAGATATCGGGACACCGCGGCTACAATAGGGATAAAGGAGCATTCGTACCGACCAGCTCTGGACGTCCGAATTTCGACACGGTTAGGCAGGCTCATGGGGCATTGATATAACGGTAGAAGCAAGTCAAGATCTCTGACGGCCCGTAGGTCAGAAAGGGTTCGAGACTGTCCGTTAGAGAGTTGTCATCGAGCCGTCGGTACACAATGAGGTTTCCAATAGATTCTTATTCGTTTGCTTGCTCTCCGTAGTCTCTATCCAAAACTAGACCTAGATCAAACTGATCATTGCCAAAAAGCACGAAATAAGTTGCAGATGGTTGGTTTTGGTTACATACACGGGAAGCTAACATATCGTATTTAGCTTATAATGTCTTCCGTAGCAATACAGGCCGCCTCTTTCTTTCAAGAAACTGATGTAACATACCTTTTAGAGAATATTACAAAATGATCAGTGAATAAGGAAGTTCCTTGACATAATACATTACAAATATACACATGCGATGTAAGATTCATATACGGCCATATAGAATAATACACTATTGCTCCTAATCGCTATTAAATTATGGCCCCAGCCAAAATTTAGCAAGTGAAACTTTTTTGGTAATGATCATCTACACTCGTCCTACCATCAATTTTTTTTGCTTTAATAGCGTAAAAATTAACCTTCTTTTCGTAGTGCGAACAATTCCACCTTGAAAGTAGTCTACCATTAAATTTGACATTTACATTTACAATTCATATATTTTGATGATGATATTAATTTGCCATGTTTGCTGAGTCATCAACATCATACATTTGTGACATTTCTTTTATTAAATGTCAGAACGAATTGAAGTAGGACATAAAAAATTAAAATGTCCTTTGCGCTACCAAATAGCTGGAGACAGATATATAGTGATTTGTGCTCAAATTCTGTTTGAGTAACAAGAACAGGGGCTTCTGCTTTCTGTTTTATTACTGGGTTTTTGCCATAGACAGCTAGGCACATAGGAAACTGACGGAAGCATGGTTAAACAGGGGTAACTTAGGATTCCCACAGGCTCCGGCAGATCAAACATACATGAGGAAATGCTGGACAAAAGTTCAAGCAGCGTCCCTAGGCACGTATGTCGCTTATCAAGACCCTGGAGATTATAAGTGTACAAATCAAAATGGTCAGACTGCGTCTTTATCTCGAATGTTTGACTCCTTGTACTGGTGGTAGGTAGCCTAGCAGTTAGGCTCCGCCTCACTGTCGCTTCCACTGCCGCTTGTTCACATATCTCGTTATCTAACCAAAGAATATAAAGGAAGTCTTTCCGCACGATGGCTATCTCTTCAGCTAATATTAATATACAAGCATGTTGAAAAATTCATATTAGGGGCGCTAATGACGTCTAAATCGCATTTTAATCGCAGTATGTTGGCAAGATATGCAAATTTCTGAGGAATACTCGAGATAAAATGTGTATAGATATACTTTAAAGCATTAAAATTTAACGATCAACTGTCTGAGCTTCCTAAACATATTTTTTCATAATGTGTTCGCACAGCTGTTTAAAAGCATAACTTACGAATAAGTCATATATGAATGTTTACTCCTATTCCAAAAGGTACCTGCTAGGTTCATGAAGAAGAGCCAGAAACTACTCAAATTATCTATAAAGCATGTTTACTAAGGGCCGTATCGTCAGCCGTTCTTACAATGATTGTAGAACGTCTTTGTGTCCTCCTTGATTTTCTCTCCTTTAGAAAGGTTGGGGTATTTATAGATTTCTACTGCTCCTTGTCAGCGTCAGCACTCTTCTATTGTGAGATTGTTTTCTTTTTGAATTGAGGAAAATTTCAGACTCCTAGAAATCGGAAGCATGAACAATTCGAAGCAAATAGGTATTCGTAACATAACCTCAAAATAGAGCGCTGAAACAGTACAGTAGAATCCTAGAAAGGTCAGGAAAAACTATGAAGGCGTCCTAGAGTTGTAAGACCGACTGACGGTATGGCCCTAAAACTGTACGTTGCTGAGCATCAGCAAGTATTTATTCACTTCTCGCAGCTCAACTCGCAGCGATGATCGTTCATCAGGTACAAAAAAAAATACACAATTAAATTCATCCTAACAAATACTCTACGTTCCCATGAGCTCACTCTCACTTAATTTTTGTTTCCTTTCGGCACGATTGCATCATTGGCCCGTTATAATTATGTAGAAATCATAATTGGGATATGGAAATCTGATCGTAATTGGTATAATTGCCACAGCTTTGGGCTCATTACGAATAATTCTACTAATGCTCCGTTCTCTTTTTCGATCAGCCGTAATTATCTTTTCATATACTTAGGCAATTAATGATTGGTGCTGGTTTCAAAATATGTGTAGCAGGTACCTTACGAAGTGTGTGTTGGCAGAGAAACAAATTGTATCAAGACAAGAAGGTATGACTCTTGGACGAGATTTACAATAAGAATCTTAACAGAGGCTTCATTCCATATTTCACAGGAAGCTATTCCAGGACCGCTGGGATATTACATATTATTAAATCGACATAATGTGAATACAATCCTAAAACTCATTAAAAACCGGTGTAATGCCAACTTGTGTACCATCCCATTCCGCGCTTACTCGATGTGAGTGTCTTAACGACAGTATTGTCTGAGATGTTGCAACAGGATGCTTTTTAGGTTGCCAGCTGCCAAAAAAGTCCATAGCGAATACGAGGGTTATCTAACTCTTGCACTTTCTGAAGAGATCATTTTGCAATTACCAAACAAAAATCGCCAGATTCTTACTTTCCTTTCAAAAATTTTCGTTGAGAAGCACCTCGGGAAATCACCCCGTTGTTCGATGTAGTAGGTCAGTCAAACTGAATCGTTAATTGTTGTCACTGCACTATTGAAATCCTACTCAATAAATCCTGCGAAGACAAAAATTAAATTACAGAACGGTTACTGTATACACATTCAACTTACTTGACTAGCCTGCAAAATAATGTTTCTTTCTAACTGATTATATGCTCAGCACGTTGCCCAAAAATAAAACATTCTGTGTGATCTTCGAATATTCTCAACAGGAATATTACCATTTACCCTTACAGAATATTCTTAGAATGTTCTCTTTGTGTTTACTGGGTTCTCGCTAAGTTAACGTAAGTTGCGCCTCAGTATACTTTAGAAAATTTGTTTGTAGCCTAATCATCTATTGTGATATTCAATATCGATGAATTTTCCATCTTTCGCATTTTCAAAATTCAGCATATTTGTATTCTGTAACATCCAGGATGAATAAGAAAAAGTTAATGAGCAACTAACTCCTAGATTTGCGTAGATCTCGAGTAAGTATATTTGAGACAAGGAACCAGTGGAATAGTATATAAAGTATATCACTGCCGCGTTTTCTTCCAGCGATATTACTTATAGGTTAACCCTGCTATAGTGCCATCTTTGAAGCGGATTTTACATTACATCAGATTCGGGCTTACGGTCATAAAAGTTAGGCAACACGCACAAATTCTACACGTCAACATCAAGTGAACGAGACCTAGTTCTAAGGAACTCCAAAATAATATCAAAAAAAAATCGATACAATGTCACTTTTTAAGTAACGTGATACGGGTGGTATTCTAAACTATCAATAGCTACTCACTATGCAACGTGTGAAATGGGTTAACCTCTTACACAGAGTCAGAACGGTTCTGGGACCGCATAAACCATATACGTATAGACAGTGATTTTCTTTAATGCGCCTCATTTACCTTCAGAACGAATCAAGTTAGCCAAATTAATCTTGGAAAAATGAAAATGATGCGTAAATAGTATATTTCAAAATGACGGACTGGCCGGCTGGTTGAGCACTATTAACGTCACCATCGTCATAGATCTTATATATAAAATGAAAGAAACTAGGCTTTCCTATAGAAATATCGTAGTACGATCATTCAGTCGTTGCGCATACATAGCTCAACTTCGGCAATGAAATACAATGGCCGCACTCATCAGAATGTAGACAAGATACTCCATTATGTTGCTTTCGTTATAATTCTCAAGCCATCAACCTCAAGCACACCATAGTCTGCAATAGATTCCACGGTATAAGCAATATCTGCAACGACATGAAAACTGTAGCCCATTCAAGTTTCACCTCCAATAGCTCGACTTTGGAATAAGTAGACCGGCCGCAACTCGATAAGCACGTAATTCTACCATACCAGTAAATCGGCTGTTATCAGCTGCAGTATTAGCAGGTCTTACCTTGTAGCTAACTTCTGACAACCTCTAATTACGCCTGGCAGAATGTCAATAATATTAGCGCGCCATAAATGCGCCCATTAATGCTGTACCTTACTGGATTAGAGTTTTATACTATAGCACAGGGAACTTGGACCACTGCAGGTGACTACGCAATGACGCCCTGCTTAGATATCCGGTTAGAGGAAACCATTTGTAACGTAAGATCAACATTGATTATACGAGCATTTGTTAGGCTTAGGCCGCAATACGGCTAAACCGCCGCGGATTTTAACCGCCTGATTTTGTGAGTAAAGTAAACTAATAGAAGCGGCCGCACTGACGGTTTTTTTCCCGCGATTGATCTTAACACCGCGACTTGTTACAGAATGGCTAGCGAGAAAAAAAAAAAACGCGCCAAAACTTGAAGTTCATGGAACTTATATTGGCTCGCACATATTTGACGCGGCAACCGCGCGCGGTACCGTCATTCTTCGGGACACTTTCATGAAGAGCCAGAGATGCTAAGTCATCATGGGCATTGCCAATATTATGTACGTCCACTTCATCATGGAAGTGCTTAAACCCCATCTTTGGCCATGAGAGCGTTTGATCTGCAGGCTCCAGGTTAGTTTGCAGTCTAGCATTACCCTCAGTTATTTGACTTCCCACGACACTTGTAACTGTTTTTCCTGAAGGTATGGAGGTCCTAACCTCTCTGATTTCTTACTTCTGATGAAAGCAAGTATGTCTTAGAGGGACTTCCTTGCTCTGGAGGCTATTTTTTACATTTTCCAATGTCATACTTGGTTAATTAACCGCAGAAGTTCATAAAAAGGCCTGAACAAATCAAAAATACTTACATAAATTCCGTAGATGATTCCTGGACCTGACTCTAGACGGTCCACTTACCAAACACCGGCTTATCCAAGAGATGCCCAGTGGTATTGACTTTGAGTGGTCGGCATGGGAAACACTGAACCGTATTAGAACATACATAGCACCAGTAAAAGCTAAGCAAATAATAAGAATAGACAATTCATTGAAATTGGAGGGTAAGGGTTGGGAGCTGCTGGACACGTGTAATTTGAACAAAAACATAAGTTCATTCACAGAAGGCGAATCCAGTGGGACAGTTTGAGGTGGGGGGACTTCTGGCAGCGAATATCCTTGTGATCGTGTGACGACGGAAAAACGGGGAGGGGGGTTTACCGACTAATGAAAATTGAAGAACGGGAGGACAAGAACTTTCTGCGTCTTTACCGTTACCCAGTAGATGGTCCACTTACCAAATACCGGCTTATCCAAGACATGCCCAGTGGTACTGACTTTGAGTGGTCGGCATGGGAAACACTGAACCGTGTTAGAACAGACATAGCACCAGTAAAAGTTAAGCAAATAATAAGAATAAACAATTTATTGAAATTGGGGGGTAAGGGTTGGGAGCTGCTGGACATGTGTAATTTGAACAAAAATATAAGTTCATTCACAGAAGGCGAATCCAATGAGACATTTTTAGGTGGGGGGATTTCTGGGAGCGAATATTCTTGTGGTCGTGAGAGGACGGAAAAACGGGGAGGGGGGTTTACCGACTAATGAAAATTGAAGAACGGGAAGACAAGAACTTTCTGCGCCTTTACCGTTACCCAGTACTCATACATTTAGCAACACAATGTGAAAAGTGTTAGAATGGAACGTCGTTGATATAAACGCCATTGTGCTTCAAGCACAGAACCTCCGCTGGTGCTCGTTTCCGTTCCGATAGATGTTGAAAGATTTCTCAGGTTGCTTCCTTAAATCTTGATACCTTTTATGAAAGATACCTTTCTTGAATCTTCGGCTAGTCAGTGGATGGATCCGATATTTGCGAAATTTCTGATTACGTTTTCTTTTTCTGGTACTCAGTATTAGAGCAACAACACATACAGCTTTCTTGAAATCCATCTTCAAACTGTGCAAGTGTGTCCAATGTTGCGGTTTGGTGGTTTACCGCTTGCGGGAAAAAAAACGTAGTGCGGCCTAAGCCTAACAACTTGATGACACCAAGTGTTCTGAGCGTTACCAGCAGAATTCAGTTGTTGTAGTGCCTAAAAGGTCCACAAAATCTTCTGACAAGGTCCAATGATTACTTTTCTCGAAAAAAAAAAAATCCTACAGCTGATTCTCAATTATTGGAAAAAGTCGCCGCGCATCGGCCACTCGAACACATTCCTATTTATTACATTTAGTTTGCGGTAGAATTGATAATATCTTTGCTGGAGAGACAGTTCAAGGCAATTAACAACCATAACATAAAAATAGAGTTCAGTTGGAAATAGAATCGTATTGTTCTTTCCACTGTACGTTCGCGTGCTCCTTAAGCCGCGTACAGACCGAAAATCCAACGACGAGCAAACGAATGCAAGCACTTGTGACGTTGGCGTTTGTTGTTGGAAGGTATTAGAATGCGCTTGGCTACAGCTAAATTTAGTTTCGAGTTGGAGCGCGTTTGCATAAGTTCGGTGCTAATGTCGAGCGACTATTCTCCTGTCATTGAATGCAGAAAAACGACTAAATACTAGAAGCGCAACAAATACTGTCCAGATCAAATCAAACCTCCCTTGGATGTACCGACCAAGGAGCGATCGCAATCGAACGCCAACGCTACCTTGGAAACCGTTGGTTTATAGTATGTTGCAATAAACCATGTCGCAATGCGTACAACCAGCTTTGAAAACAAAAAAGATTTAAAAGAAAAACTCATCCTAAAGGCCTACATATTGTTGAAATGATTCAGAATACAAACATAGAGCAGCATTGGTACTTCTCGAACAAGCATTGATAAAAAAACGTTGGCAAAATCTAAGACAAAAAAAGGTTGGGAATTTTCAAGACTATGGTTGAAATCTAAAATACTCTACCATACTAGTACACAAGTCCATAGTATCACCGGAAAACTAATATTACTTATTATTACTATTAAAATGACTATGTAAAACGTGATGAACCATCATAAAGTCGTTTTATGTCTTCAAGTCACTATCCATTTATTTATCCAAGACGCACGTCAAGATATTCAGTCTTCCGTCGTGCAGGTCGCACTTCACATAAAGTGATAGCCCCAGACGAATGAGCAGTAGAGAAAAAATATGTTACACAATGATGACGATAAAGTTTTCCATGAAACTCACCTATCCAAACTTCGCACGGCCTTCAATTAGAGGAATGTCAATGGTATGGTATAACCCACGGTGTATAAGAATATCACTTCTGAAGCCACAAATTTTTGTCGGTAGTAATACTTTGATGATTGTATAATGAGTGTTGCAATACCGTTCAGTGTTCTGTACCTTTCCATAATAAAGATAGGCACGTTACAAAGAGAAGATCTTAGATTTTTTCTCAGAGACATATCTTCTATAACGGATCACAGTCAGGATTTCTTCAACCCAAACCGAGTAACAGCTTCAACGATATTCTTGTCTTATGAACTAAACATGCAGAGTTATAGTCAAAATAAAATGTTGAACTTTAATTCTTTGGCAGAAACAGATTATATCAATTTAACTATTTTTAAGTATACGTCCATAATCCAATCAATGAAGATAAATACACAAGACATTCCTTATTTTTAGTATCGCTACCAAATCCCATTCAAGTTCACAGCATTTTATTGTAAAAACTATTTCAATCCATGTAGAATAAACCCTGAAAATTTCAGCTTGCTACGATGTGTGTATCGTTGTGATGCGATAAAAGTAAGAAGCGCAATAAAATCCTTACCACCTACAACTACAGAACCTATTGTGATAAGCCAATGCGATTTACCGACAAATGTGGAAGATAATTTAATTTAACTGACTTTTAAAGAACATGTTGGAAATGTTCTCCATTATTTTCTATACACAAGCGACACCTGCTAATAAAATTGTCCGTTAGTCTTTGAAATGAATTTGGGTTTTCCAGAATTTTTATTTTTGCTTCATGAATTTTCTGGCGCAGTTGCTTCACATTTGTATATTTAGATGTACAAAATAATTCACTTGTAAAACCCCCATACAAAAAATTTAAATCGGGTGACCTTGGAGGCTATCGTATAATTCTACCTCTGCCTATCCAACGAGCCCAGGAAAGGCACTGTCTAAGTAATGCCGTACATCCCGTGCAAAGTGGCAGGGGGCACCATCGCATTAAAAATACATGCGGCTTGGAACGTTCAAAGGTGCATCCTCTAGCAGCTCATGCATACTGCTTCATAGAATAGCAAGATATGAATGACCATTCAATCTGGCGGGCAATTCATTTGGTCCAATTAATTTATTGTTGAGTACTCCAGACCATAAATTAACGCCAAACTGACGTTGAAAGCTGTGTCGGTGAATAGTGTCTGAATCTTCCAAGCTCGATGAATGGAAATTGTGCATGTTGAATATTCCATTTCGGTTAAAGTTGGATTCATCTGTCCATAAGGTGCAGTCGAAAAAAGCTTCATCCTCTTAGCACCTTCTCAACATATTCTCACAAAATTCAACCCGTTGTGCATAGTCGCTTGGAAGCAATTCTTGTACTTTTTGTACATGGTAAGGATGCATGTTCTCCGAGCGTAGTATTGTGTCCACTGAAGTATGGGATATGTTTCTGCTTCGGTCAATGGCTCTGGTGCTTATAGAGGGATCTCTCTTCTAACCACATACTCCCGATACATGCGAGCAGCTGCTCGAGCATTTCCTAGGGCAACAACATAATAGTAATGCATTTCTGCATAATCTGGCGGATTATGTTACATGATTCTACTCAGATGCCAAACGTTAGATACAAATTCCGGGCTGGACCATTGCCTGACTTAGTAATTTCGGTCGGGCCGAAGATTGAACGCGTCCGCACGTGGAATGCCGGGTTGAATGCCCAAGTTCATTAATCTGATTTGGCTATTTGCGTAAGAAATCCGCCATTTTGATTTCACAAAATTTTAATGCACACAGTGTTACTCGCACTGCTAGGACGAATCTATCGTATGTCAAAATCCATCAAGTCGCTTGGACTGTAGCTCGTAAAATAGAATTTCTTGTTTACGTGTATAGATACCCACCAGCGTCAGACATACAGATTTTTTAAGGTGAGGCACTTATCGTAGCAAGCTGAAATTTTCAGGGTTTATACACGGATTGAAATAGTTTTCACAATAAAATGAATAATGAAATACAACCTCAATTTTTTTACCGCCCTCGAAAGTTGAGGGGTGGAAAAGATTTTTCACAAAAACATGAATTTAAGATTTATTGCGTTGATTTCTAATTAGCTATATTAAAAAGTGAAATAACCTTTACCAAAACTAATCATTTATCACATCTAAAAAAAATCGCAGCCCTGAACCTAGTGGTTCATTTGTAATTGCGATTGAAAGTTTATTATCCCGTTTTTTTCGAAATTTCATAAAATTGCCAATATCTCCTGGGCTATAAAATTTCGGACCACACATATAGGGGTTCATTCTATTTTTTTTTGGGTCCCTCTATCACCTGACTTCCGTTGATCTACTACTAACTTTAAACCCTGTATATGTCGAGTTATAGTTAAAATTTTGAACTTTAATTCTTTGGCAGAAGCATTATATTAATTCACCTATTTTTAAGTACACGTTCATAACCTAATCAATGAAAATAAATAAACAAGACATTCTTTATTTTTTGTATCCCTTCCAAATTCCATTCAAATTTTATTTGTGCTCGGTCAAAGCAATGTCCATCGCACGACCTTGAAATACTGGCGCTCTTATTGGTCGACGTGTCATAAATGGTTGGCTACGCACCGACACTCAAATGTTAGGCCAGTGATAACTGTAACGAATAATAATAACCAAATAAATATGATCTGTTCCGATCCCTCCATTAAAACACAGCCAACCATGGACAGCTGTTTTTGGCTACTCCTCAGCAGGGTCTAGCCTTGGGTCTCTCAAAGGAAACTATAGGCCATCCAAAAACGAATGTTCAAATAGAGTAAGTGCACAATGCAAATGCTTTATATGACCCTACTTATTTCTTCTACTAACTTACTCAGCGACTGAGCGCTTCCGCCCCAAACACGTGAATTTCATCCAGATCAGTTAAGCCATCTTCGCGTGATCAAGTATCGAACATCCACACTTTCTCATTTATGACATTAAGTAGGGATGGTAGCGATTCTAAAACAACATTTTAAGGCACGATTGTTTGGACGCGGCGTAAATGAAGTTTGAACAGGGCTTAGATCTTTTTGTTTAAAATTGAAGTTGTTACTATAATTATTCATAGTTTATAATTTCCGCACTTGCGGACATACGATCGCAAACTCACCCAATGTTTTACAGCTCGAGGTGACTGGAAATAGTTTTTAGAGAAGCATAAACGTGTCACAATAAATCTCTAACGGTATAAATCAAGTGTATATTAAAACGTCGCAAATAGTACGGTCAGCCATAAATATACCCCATCTATCTTGTTTGATAAAATGACTGGTAAAGGACGGAATTGCTATTTTATGTAAAACCGGTATGCAGGATGACCTGTGCACATTTCATACGTTGAGAGTTGACCTGATTTGTTACAGCGTTCAAGCCATTTATATCTTTTCCAATGAATGCAAAGTTGAGTTACCCGTTACTCTACTGATCAACCTATCGATAAAAAAATTAAGTAGATTGATTCAATTGATATATAATTGAAAATTCAGATGCGTAAAAAGTTCTTTTCCCTTAATTTCTTTTGACATCGTGCCTAAGTAATAAAAAATCTTAAAAAACAAATTCAGGTTATTCAAAATCTTCTCCAAGCGCACAGAAGTCACAATCAAATTGAAGGATTTGTGGTGAATAGTAATCTAATAATAAATCCTTTAGGGCCGCATCGTCAGTCGCTTCTACAATGGACGCCTTTATGGCCTCCCTGATCTGCATAGTCCTTTCTCTCCTTCAGAAAGGCTGGGGTACTTCTAGAATTCTACTGTCCCGTGTCAGCTTCAGCGCTCTCCTATTGTGATGATATGTTTTCTTTTTGAATCGTAGGAAATGTCAGGCTGATATAAAAGATGATATAAATAAAAGTCCTGAACAATTTGATGCAAAGATATATTTGTAATGCATATAACCCCAAAATAAACAAACGTGAATATCTAGAAGGGCATAAAGACGGTCTACAAATGCAGGAACGACTGACGATCTAGGTCCTGAATTTCGGCTGAGGTACAATTTTTTGATACCAAAGCAAATCGAGTATGATAAATCTAACATTACTGCTTTCATGGCTTAGTCTTTTTTGTACCAAGCCCTAGAATGCGCTGTATAAGATTTATAGGTGAAGTAGTTGATTGATGGCACCAAATTCATATCACTAAGTGGCCATCGGGGCAGAACTTACATACGACAGATCAGACTAATCACCTAAAAATAAGATCTGTGTCACTGGTCTATCAACAAAATGTTCGATAAACCGCACCACCATAGTAGCTAATGGCGTAGCTAAGCTAAACATAATCAGCATATTCCTATACCTACCCATACATCACCAACATTCGATGTAATCACCAAACTGCGACTAACAAGGAAAATTTATTTTTCTGGGCCCTGTTATCGCCTTCATACTGGTCAGCATACTTCCCGTTGACATGCGACAATCCTGACTGCATGGCCAGCACTACTTCCAACTTTATAGATACCACACAATGGTGGAAATACGAGGGGCGATCCCTATGTTTATTTATCTACAGTCGCTACTAAAATAAATAATAACCTTATTCAACCAGTGCTCCAGCATTTAAATAGCCACCCGGTAGAAATATTTCCCACTGCTGAAAACAGTTCTACGGCATTCATCTCCTGTTGATCAAATCTTATCCTCGTAAACGTGATTTTTTTTCTATTTTTTAATTAGGCCGTAGATCTGGTAAGAACGGTTGATAACCTGTAACTACAATCCTACTTGTGTTAGCGCAGCAACGTCAATGCACGAGGTACTGCTGGGAACATCATCTGGATGAAGCAAACGCTATTTGTAAACGTTTTTGTTTAGAAGCATCACGCAATTTTTAGATCAGGATTGCATAATACATCGCTGTTATGCTTCACGTCTGTCTTGTTACAAAATATCATGCAACATTTTAATGCTTTGGTCAGTCAATACCTTTACAGATGGCCATGTAGGTTTTCACTAGATGCTCCTCCATAATTAAAGTTTCGATACCAGCTTTTAACTAAACGATCAGAAACTGCACGCCATTCGACAGCTTCTACAATGCTTTGATGAATATGTTGAGTGCCATATCCTTTTTTGCAGATACTTTATTACGGCTCCCTGCTTAAAATAATCTATTTTTATTCAAATGCTTGCACAATCTTATTCAAAAAGCCTCTCTTTTAACGAATCTGCATGTTGCCAGGACCAAATGTGCATCAAAAATCTTTTGAACAATATCTCATAAGCAAATACAAAAAATGTTCTCTTTCGCTGAGGTCAAAGTATTCGTACGATTTTTCTCTTCTCTTTTTCTCTAAAGATGATAGTTTTGGAGACATGACGGATGCATTATTTGACAAAGCGCAAAGTACGCCATTTTCTAAAATCAATATAAAAAACCAATATTAAAATGCTGCTGACGTTTATAAATCTCCCTGAAACCATTTCAGGTGGTTTCGTTTTTGTAAATCTTTGATTCCTAAACATTAAAAACTAAAAAACAAAGCTTTTACAATAAAAATACATCCTAAAATGCTTTGTGATTTTGAAAGCTTTCGTTCTTTTATATTATTTTTGAGGTCGAAAATTGTATAAGGTAAGGTGGGGTAAGAGCATTTACGGGGCAAGTGCAGCTTTTGCGTTTAAATTTCCCGGATATCAGTCAGTTGTGCTATCATCTATGGATCGTTCATCTACTCAATTCATCTCAACTTTGTAAAATAACAGAAGAGATCAGCGACCGGTATTATGTTCATGACAAACACGCGAAATTTTATTCGCCATTATTGTCCAGCAACAAGTAGGTTACGTTTAATACATCCGTCAATATCAAGGCCATCTTTTGAGTTACAGTTTTGATTTATGGTAAGTACACTTATTGTTCTATCATTTTCCTAGTGATAACGATATTTTTGCTTTTATTTTCAATAAAACAAGTTTTTGTTGATAGGCTGCACTTGCCCTGTGATTTTTTTGTACAGGGGCTAGAGCGGCCTATTTTAAAGGGGCAAGTGCAGTATATAAAACGCACTTGCCCCAACAGTATTTTTGAAATATTCCCTCTGTTTCAGAATTAAATTATGGTTCGCAATTATATTCGCAAATCTCAGAGAGGATCCGGATATTCAAAAGAAGATCTAAGGACTGCTGTAAACATTGTAAAGAGTGGACAAATGAGTATTTACAGAGCTAGCTTGATCATATTCCAAAAAATACACTTTCGGACCATGTAAAAGGGCGCAGAGGTCAGAAAAGTTCAACCTATGGTAGAAGGACAGATCTCAGTTTTGAAGAGGAGACGTGTCTGGCAGATTGTATCCGCTGTATGGAGAAGTGGGGATTCGGTCTAACCAGAAAGGAATTGCTCGGGATAGTGGAAGATTACGTTAAAACGAATAAAATTAAAACGCAGTTTAAAAATGACAAACCAGGTGAAGACTGGTTTTTAAATTTTAAAAGTCGTCACAAGCTTTCTATTAAAACACTTCAAAGCGTCGAATTTGCCCGAAAAAAGAATGTTGATCCGTTTTTAGTCTACCAGTACTTCGATTTATTAGAAAATACAATCAAAGAACTTGTATTAGAGGATAAACCATCTCAGATATGGAACTTAGATGAGAGCAGTTTTTGCTCAGACCCTTCAAAAACGAAAATCGTTGGGCAACGGGGACTGCCAGCTACACGGACAACAAGTGGGCCTGGAAAACAGAATACCACTGTCTTAATGTGCTGCAGCGCAAGGGGAGAAAAGGCGCCTCCCTTAATAATTTTCAAGGGCAAGCACGTCTGGGATCAGTGGCTTGCACCCCCTGGTAGCGAGTTTCCCGAAATGACATATGCAGCAACCGCCAACGGATGGATGGAAAGCACAGTTTTTAAAAACTATTTTGAAAAAAGTTTCGTTAAGTGTTTGCCTCCAGAAAGACCAGTCTTAGTAATTTACGATGGTCATGCGACTCATTTAAGTGTAGAAGTTGTTAGAATTACTATCGACAACCAGATAACAATTTTAAAACTTCCCCCACATACCAGTCATATTTTACAACCACTTGATTTAAGTGTTTTCAAATCCCTAAAAACTCGATGGGATGCTAAACTAGTAGAATGGCAGCGTAAGAACGTGGGTATTAAGATGCCGAAGAATATTTTTTCAAAACTTATTGGAGATATATGGAGAGAAACAAATCCTGAAGTACTTCGAAGTGGTTTTGTTAAAGCTGGGATTTATACTTAATGTAAAACTGTTTGTTACTTTGGCAATTTAAATACGTAAGTGACGATAAATTCTTATTACTTAAATAAAAACAAGAGTGTTATGCATCGATAATGTATTTTTGTATCATTTCAAAAAGGTATCAGTCCCTTTCTAAGATCATCACTCAACTTCTGACTAGGATAACATTTATTCTTCATGTCTAACCAATTATCCATAATATAAAGATGATTGCTCTTGCCTCGTTTTGATTTCTTAGCAAAACTAACTACAGTAATCGATTTTACGCTCTTGCCCCGACTGTATGGGGCAAGGGCAGCAATTGTCATCCTAATAAAAAAACAACATTTTTGGTAAATTGTAAATTTTCTAATTCAATCTAAAATATTCAGTTTTGTAGAGAACACTATAGGCTACTCTCTGGTTAAAATGAATCATCCATAAAACATTTTAAGTATTTTTCTGTGATCTCGATTTTGAAATTTTAATTTTTTGGGCAGCACTTGCCCCACCTTACCTTATTTCGTATTTTTCTAAATATTGTATGGCGTCTATATCTCCAAAACTATCAACTTTGGGGAATTAGTTTGAAAAATGTTAAATAATATTTGACGCTTAGGGCCTCCGATATGATATTAATTGAATTGAATTATGCAAAATTCCGAATCAAAATATTTTCCCACCAAATGCGAAGACATTCTGTGACATACTAATTTCATATTTTGTTAGCATAACCTACTAACATCACTCGTTTTACTGCCAATAACGTTCACCAAATAAGCATCTGCAAACAGGTCAGGGGCGGAACATAGCGACCGACACTCGTATTCACAACTTTATAGGCATCACGTAATGATGAAAATAGTTGTGTTACTGCGTAGTTTCTATTATTGTCGCATGGAACGTGTGATAAACGTTTCATGCCACTATCAAATCCAGCTAGCGAAATTACTTTGACATTCTGTTCCAGGGAGGGAATGACTCTGACGACAGATATAAGTCAGGCTAAATTTACTGTTTCACAGTTCCATGCACTGAACAGGATAGAACTATCAGTGTAATGGGAGGATAGTAAAACCAAGAGAACTTTCATGTTTACTTTGTAAAAGAAACCTTACGATTTTTCGCAACAGCGGGTATGTTTAGTTAACAACCACTCTAGAGAAAGGAAAAATGGGCACCGGCGGTATTCGAACCCGCGTATCCCCACTCTGGCAGCTGTTAACGTTTATAATAATAATAATAATAATAATTAACGTCTTTTATTTTTAATATACTTACAGGAGGCGAGATTTAGATTATATATCTATTCTACCATCTAACCCCCTTAACAATACTAGATGTAAAAAAAAAATAAAAAAAGAATTTGTTCAAAATTAATAGGCACCTGTATACAATAACGAATAATCCAAGTAAATACCTAAGGAAAATATGAGGACACTTATCGGTTACAACCGATTTCGCTGCTGATCAAGAAGAACTTCTTTCACTTTTTTCTTGAATTTGGATAATGGATTGGT
Source organism: Acanthoscelides obtectus (assembly GCA_963669975.1). Lineage (NCBI taxonomy): Eukaryota > Metazoa > Arthropoda > Insecta > Coleoptera > Chrysomelidae > Acanthoscelides > Acanthoscelides obtectus. Next base: position 49,063,477 of record CAVLJG010000010.1, read on the forward strand.
TTCTTTTAAACTGCGGTCTAAAGAATTATATAATTTGATCGCATTGTAAATGTATGAATTCTGAAATAGAGACGTGCTGAGGCATGGAATTGAAAAAGTCTCTCTATCTCTAATACGATGCATATTCCCTCTACGTATGAATTTGTTTACCAAATATGACGGTGTTTTTGAATAGAGAACCTTATGAGTCAGATTTAGGAGCTGGTACTTATACGTTTTATCAATTTTCATCCATTTGAGTTAATTAATGGCATTCGATATATGATCATATTTTCTGAGATCATTTACAAGCCTGCAACATGTATTCATAATACTTTGAATACGATTTCTTGTTATAATGTCTAAATAGGGATAGTAAACCACTAAGCAATACGATATCTTTGAAAATACGAAATATTCACACAATTGCTTTCTCGCAGATTTATGTAATATAGCCTTATTTGCAAATGAAACTCTGGGAATAGCGTAGCACTGAGTAATTAGATAGTTCACGTGTGCAATAAATTTTAAGTCATCATCCATTATAATACCTAGGTTTTTCGAATGATCCACAGGAATTAATTTATTACCTTTTAAATGTATGTCTATGTCCTTTTTTAAGGTATTCTTTTTTGTTCTATTTGCGTATACTAACATATTTGTCTTCAAAGGGTTCAAACGAAGATTATGACTACTACTGAACTTTTCAATTTGGACAAGATCTTGATTAATTTTATTATTTGCCGTTTCCAAGTCATTACTCCTAAATGAATAGAAAATTTGAGTATCATCTGCAAAAAAATGTATGCTGCATGATTTTACCTCTGTTTCTAAATCTGAGATATATAATGAAAATAATAGCGGTCCTAAGACTGATCCCTGTGGGTACCAGAACAAATTTTTTGTTCCGTAGAGTACTGTTGATTTAGACGAACTTTTTGATACCGATTTTCAAGGTAGGTTTGAATAAACGAAAGAGGTTTTTCAGAAAATCCATAGTAATTGCATTTAGATACAAGAAGTGCGTGATTAATGGTGTCAAATGCTTTAGTAAAGTCAAGAAGTATGAGAGCTACTGCTTTTTGGTTATCAAGTGCCATTGTTATATTGTCTGTTAAATCACAGAGTGCCGAAGCTGTATTTATGACCTTGTCGAAATCCAGATTGTTTAGATGGAATAATTTTGTTACAATATAAGTAGGCGGAGAGCTGCTCGTAAACAACGCGTTCCAATACTTTAGAAAAAATTGGCAGTAGACTGATCGGTCTCAGTTGACCATAGTTAGTAGGGTCAGAACACTTAGGTAGCGGAATAACTATAGCGCGTTTCCACTGATTGGGGAAATATCCCCTCTCTAAACAGCACTTTATGCGTTAAGTACACATCAATTTCAGGTATACATAGTAGTATCATATGCAAAGTTATTTCATTTGTACCACTAATTATGTGATTTGATCCATTTTCGGTTAAATAATATGCTCCCAAGTTGTTAATAATAAGAATGGTTCATTATCCAATTGACAGATATGTGTAGGACTCGTCAGAAAAAATAGATATACATTGTGTACACTCACACGCCCTTATTAAACAGATATTACATAAATAAAAAACAACAAACTCACAACAACAGTGATAACCAGCAACATTTAGGATAAAGTTGTTGATGCTGACAAAATCATTTGCAGAAAAAAAAGACTTTTCAATGAGACAGTTTTTCAACCTAATTATACACTATACATAGACGCTTGTTAGAAGAAAGAAGGAAAATAAACTTATGGGAGCTGTGCTATCCTATGTTCACATGTGACAAAAACGCGAGAGCAAAATCTGCAATGCGTACCACCCATATCCACTTCGTATATGGTTATCAGGCTCAGGTCGAACGTGCTCAAATCGTGTATGTAAACCTACGAGCTTACTCGCAAGTGTTCCTGCGATACCGGCCAATAATTCACCGCGAGATAGTGTCATTAAATGGTAGTTTGAACAACAAATTTAATAACGGCCGTAAATCCCGCTTCGCATGACTTATGAAACGCAAAAACAATAATCGAATAGAAATTTAATGCATAAATCACTGTTCGCCATGACTATACAGGGTGAACAAGGTGGTATCAATTTTTCTTCAACCGAGAAAAGCGAGGTCTTGATATTCATTTTATGTAAATCGTTTTGCATTTGCTTTTTCTATTAAACAAGGTATGATCCATTATACTTAATGCTCCCAGTACGTTAATATATTGCTATGTAAAGCATGCATCCGAAATAATCGCATAGCTCATTTGTTTTTCTACATACAAACAAAAACTTTGGTCCTATGAGAGTAAATTGGTTAATGCAGGTTATTTTTCAACCTTTTTGAGTTTTTGTGAATAACCTTTGAACGCGGTGACGTGACGTAAGTGACAAGTTCATCATTCTTGTTTGAAGTGACAAGAAAAGAAAATGAAATGAATTGTTATAGGTTTCATTGCTATACCTTCGAAAATATATTGAGCTCAGCTTCACCAAGCTGAAACTGTAACGATTGGTCATAAAAATGGATTGAGGTCACGACCATAGCATCATAGATTCGTTCGTGATACCTAAGGTTGTGACTATTTTGAAGCGTGACTTACCTAGCCTCAGATCAATTTGGTATAAACTAACTTACAGGGCATAATTATTACATATCTTACCCAACTAATGCATGCTATAAAAAATGTAAATATACGAGTATATAATTAATTCAAATATTGTAACTACTGTTCTTTATGCGGTATGCTCAATCAAATGCATAAACAAACCGGGTTCACAGAATCACTATACCCGCCAACTTGAAAAGCTGCTCATCAGAAAATAGAGTTGCTAGATCTAAAGCAGAAGCTGGTGTTGTCCAACTAAAATAATAAAATCGTCTCATTTTCTAAGCAATATGGCCACAGCTTTTACAGTAACAACAAAATAGCGCATAATATTTCAAATATAAATAAGAAAATGTTAACATTCGAAAAATAAATAAAACGTGAAATCATGCTCGTAGGTACTTATAAACGAGGTATTTTGAACAGAGCTACTAGTTATTGCGCACAAGTCTCACGGCGCGTGACTTTAGTATTTTATATTTTAACAAAATCATGTGTCTGTGTGACTTTTTTAAAAAATAAACTTGTATTTTTTATTGCACTTTTAGAAGTAAATGATATTCGGTTGATCTTTTAAATCTTAAGTATGAATGGCCATTTATAACTGTGGTACTGTATGTATTTGCTACATTGAAGTTGATTGAATTGAATGGAACTCAACAAATTCAGTTCAGAAATTGTCAGATGTTAATATTTTGGGCGAGTAGCACCTGTGCGCTTTTCGTGAGTACAAAGAAGAATTGTTTCTGGATGCCCATTCAGTTTCTTACGCTAGCAAGCCGTTTGAATTGGCCAATCCAAGTCGAGCTGCCCTGTCTCGATTCCGAGCAACAAAATTTCATCGTCCAGTTCAGCTAGGAAATTTTGCGATAATATTGTCGTTGCACACTGCAGTGAGCATTAGCATTAGGAATCGAAGATTGTCAACATGTTGGCCAACTGGACTTTCGTTTGATAGATACTTTCATCTTTTTGGGTCTAAAAAGACTTTCAAGTAAAGTAAATTTAAACACATGTAAACTCTGTCACTTAGCAAATTATTCTCCAATTGGTGCCAGAGAGAATCAGCTAGCTTGACAAGTGACATTTCAGTTACTCTACACCAGCTCACAAAAGGAGAATCGCATCACCCACTATAAAGGTGTGCTGGAGACCATTTACCTTTTTGTAATAACGCACAATCTATTGTATTCAAGCTCAACCTGTTACGGCCAAATGCAATATTACTCATCGTAAACATTCAAACCACCCTGTACATAGGCGTGTGTATCACTCGAAACTCGCAATATATAATAATTATGGCTGTAGTACCTGGTAAGAAACTGGCAGTACCCTATGTATGGTATATGTGATCAATTCTTATTTATTGCAGGCTTTCAGCGTAAATCTGAATAATCTGAACTAAATACTTCTTGTCGTGAGACCCGATGAATAACAATTTGTGCAACGGCCTTTGTGCATTAGCGATAGATTTGATAAAGTGTTAAGAGCGGCGTTAGAACGTGCCATGTATGGACAGAACCTTTTACTTTTCATGAAAACTATGGAGTTGGCACCAACCAGAAAGATAAAGTTTAAAAAAAAAGGTTATAATCGCGTAAAATTTGAAATTATTTGTTCTAGGTCCTTTTCAAAAGGAAATAGCTTTCAAATAGGTTGACCCTGGCCTTCCATGCAACGCTGTCATCAATAAGAGATTATTTTCGGCACAAGTAGAACAGACATATCAAGTCAGCCAAGGAGGCCTTTACAATTAGGCTCCAGTGCGCAGCAATTCGATAAGCAACGGCAATGCTGTAACCAGAACTGCGATGAGTAGACAGCCAGCGCAGCGGTAACGGCGACTTCAGACATGTATTGTTTATTTTCTATTTTCGTTGTGCTCGAAGAGGGTGTCGAAGATGTTCCATTCTATTTGTCTCAATGGCAAATATACGGTGAAATCTATGTGTAAACGTTCCTAATAAGCGCCTATAATTATTGGGTTTAGACGCGTATAAGTATATTAACAACAAAAAGTTGAGATACTCGCATACCCGGTCTGTGTTAATTTAACTTGCTATACCTAATGAAACGCTCTTCTTAACGGTAGGCGATGTAGAGTTAAGAGGTGGAAAAGTGGTATATGTGTATAGGTAATTGCTATGTATGTGTCACATCGGTATGCATATGACTAGGTTACAAGACCGTTGCAGTCCATTTTGATAATCTATTCGAGTCGACTGATTCTGGTTATTGTCCATATGTCGATATTTATTACTTATATATCAAAGGGATTTTTATGTTTTGCTCAATGCGTAAGCTAATCTATCCTTGATGTTGTTTTATATAGGTTAAAGTTGGTTGATAATTGACACATGTCTCAAACTTTTTTTGTCTACAGCCCGCTGTGAATTTTTTTTATTATTTAGCGCCATTCGAAACTGCTTAGGAAGATGTCCATCTCAGAGGGTGGCATTTGTCATTAAAAATTAAAGATTAGGGAGGCGACGTCGTCTGCTGCATTACTGGTTCTGAAGATCGAGGGAAAAAAATCATCCATTGCGTTGCTCTTCAAATCAATTCATCTCCGTTAAGATCTTTACTGCCCCAGCAAAACACCAGCGCCCACAAGAGCTTGTTCCTGTTATTAGCTAACCACGTTAACGCCACGGTGTAAAAATGGCCAATTTAGGTTTGTCTGGGAAACTTGAGGCCTTCACTTAGTCTACTTATTTTGAAAATACCTTATTTCTCTTGTCACATAAGCTTCACAACAGGGCCGTCGGATGTCTATCTCAAGGGCGAAGTGGAGCTTTTGGATCTGAGGTCCTCTTACTATGTACCATAATTCCTATGGCAAATAAGTTGAGGGATCAAAACGTAACAACCTCATTCAGTAGGCTAATGCGTACCTCGAGATGGGCAGTGAAAGCAAGAGATCATGAAAATCAGGTCCTAGATCCAAAATGGAAACCTTCTTTTATGAAGAAAATGTTTTACAACATGTCTGTCACTGCTGAAATGGACATGCTAGCTTTCCGTCTCTACAACCATGACCAACCGTAGACAGCGCTGTTTCGAGCTTATTAGTAGCTCATCAGTGCAGTATAAGTCATGGATCAGCTCTTGCGGACAGACAACACGGAAAACAAACGAGCAAGGATAATATTTTTAAAGCCTTGGCTATTAATGCATACTCGTATACGCATAGAAAGCCACTGCTTGTTCGCTCTGCATTCCGACTAGTTGACAGTTCACCGTGATATTGGCTTGGTGTTTTCTGTGCTTGGCGCAAAACACCGAGTTGCTCCGGGCTGTCGAACATACGGTGTTTTCTGTTGTCTTCATCGTTTGGGATGAGCTTAGGAAAACTATTGGTAGGTGGCGATAGTCGATTTTTCACCTACTGTCACTCCCAAATGACTGTTCAAATGTGACATCCAACAGATAGGCGTAAAGTGTACTTAAGACTGGTAGTGAAAAGTTCGCTGAGAACAGATAGAGACCAATCGAAATTCGCGGAGGAAGCTTATATCCAAGAATGGAGGTGCAAGTGCTGATTAGACAGAGAGCTCTCACACTCGTCTAGAACACCTAAAGCTGGCGAACTTCTGTAGCAACGTCTCGAAATTTGAAACAGAAAGCTTCTGAGGTTGCTAATTCCAAATATGCTGTCAAAAAACAAATTCAATATGGGGTGTCCAATATGGCGTGTCCAATATGGCGTGTCCAATATGGAGCCGGATCCTTGAAATACGCTGATGTTATGATGCTTGATAGGAGGTAATGACATTTATAATATTATAGTGATTGCCGAATAAGAGGTATTCTTTAAAAAACATAGAAATACTATATTTCAAACATACCAAACAAATAAATACGATATGATTGTAGCACCTAAAAACTTGATAAAAAATTACTTCTGAAAAAACAAATGTGAGGTTAGATAGATCTTTGATTAATTTTGCAGCTTTTACATTTCCCTATGCGAGCTCGTGCTAGTTCGTAATTCGAACGTTTACAACCTTTTAGTCCTTTGAGAACTATCAGAGAAGCGAAAATTTGTTCGGCCCTCGGTACAGATTTTCTTGGGCTGATTTTACTTGTAAGTTTTATTGTGCAGTTGACCCAATATTTGTATCTGTTTCGATTTACCTCTAGCTACTTATTTTTAAATTTTGATTTGTCTCGCAATACTTCTATTTTCAGTATCACATCGCCTTTATTTCAAAATTTCGGCTTGCAATTTGTGACACTTCTTATCCATAACTGGGATGACCTACTCGAATACCTCGCCGTCCAGATCGACTTCTTGAACATCAATCATCCCGCTTCAGAGATAGTTCTTCTCGGTGATTTCAATGCCCATAACGAGCTTTGGTTGGGCTCAAACAAGACCGACGCAGCAGGTCGTGCAGTCGAAGTGCTCGCTCTTACCCAAGGGCTGATTCAGCTGGTGACGAGTCCTACTTTTTTTCCCCCGCGTCTCGTCCTACGTCAGTAGCCTGCTGGATCTCTTTCTGAAAACGCATCCTGTCCCTTATAGCACTGCTGTCCTGTCCCCCCTGGGTAACTCAGACCACGGTGTTGTGGAGGTTAGGTTTCGGTCAGAACCCGCTGAGGCAGCAGAAACTCGTACAGGCCGCAAAACTTGGCATTACGGAGATGCCGACTGGGAGGGGCTCAGAGATTTCTTCTCTAGCTTTCCTTGGAAAGATGTATCTTTCACTGACGCGGATGCGTCGGCTGTCTGTTCTTCGATAACCGAGATTATCCACGTCGGAATGGAGGAATACATCCCTCACACAGTGAAAGTGCCTAGACCAGGGTCCAACGGCTGGTTTAACAAATCGTGTGACGCTGCTCGCCAGCAGAAGATCAAGGCACATAGAACCTTCTTACAAAACCCCACTGTAGAGAACAGACAAACCGAGGTTGAGTCCAGAAACAAATATAAAGCAACGGTTCGTCATGCCAAAAACCAGCATGATATAAAAGTTAGGCACAGGGTAATGTCGCAGCGCAATGGCAGTCGGTCTTTCTGGACGCTGGCCAAGTAGATTGAAGAGAACTTCTCACACAGTAGCCTTCCACTACTTACGTGTCAGGACGAAACTATTGTATTCAACTCAAAGGCCAAGGCGGAAGTGCTAGCCAAGATCTTTGCTGCCAACTCCACCTTGGACGTCCCCCCCAACGCCCATGTGCCGTCAATTCAAAGGGTTCACTACACTATGCGGGAGGTAACATTCAGGCATAAGACCGTAAGACGAGCGCTCTTGTCGCTCGACATCAACAAAGCTTCTGGTCCGGACTTGATTCCTGCCATTGTACTGAAGAGGTGTGCACCGGAGCTTGCTCCAGTTCTTTCGCGTCTGTTCCAGATACCTTATGAATCCGGCACCTTCCCAGCAAACTGGAAATTTGCTCATGTCTAACCCATCCCAAAAAAGGGATCTAAGACCGACGCTTACAACTACAGGCCTATAGCTCTGCTTTCTGTTTTAAGTAAGGTGATAGAGAGGTGCATAAATCGCGAGCTTCTGGACTACCTCGAACGTCACGGCTTGATTAGCGACAGGCAGTATGGTTTCCGGCACCAACGATCCACAGGGGACCTCCTAGCTTACGTCACTCAATTGTGGAGTAAACTCATCCAGTCTTATGGTGAGGCTCATGTCGTTGCTCTTGACATCACGAAAGCGTTCGATCAGCTGCGGCACGCTGCCCTCTTCAGCAAACTTCCATCCTATGGCCTCCCAGAAAAGCTTTGCAGATGGGTGACTGACTTTATCTCTGGCCGCAAGATATCCGTCGTAATTGACGGGTTCTCCTCTTCATCCCATAACGTCAACGCGGGTATTCCTCAGGGATCGGTCTTGGCTCCGACACTGTTTCTCTTACATATCAACGACCTCCTTTCCTGCACGATCAACCCAATCCACAGCTTCGCTGATGACAGCACTCTATATGCAGGAATTCAGAGTGACAAGCCGATCTCTGCCGCTGAGTTGGAAAAAAGAAGACCAGCGATGACTTCCTCTCTGACAAGAGAACTGGAGGCTATCACTGTATGGGGACGCAACAATCTTGTACAGTTCAATGCTTCCAAAACGCAGTACTGTACTTTGACGAACAAAAAGCGTCCCTGCGCTCATCCGGTTTCGATGGATGGTCAAGTTCTGCCAAAGAGCCATTCATTTCGGCTGGTCGGAGTCCGGATCACCGAGGACCTGATCTGGCACGAACACAGCTCGTCAATAGCTGCAGATGCTGGGAAAAAGCTAGGCTATTTGTTTAGGGCTAAGAAGTACTTTTCTCCGCATGACCTTCTCATTCTGTACAAGGCCCAGTTAACGCCTAGCCTCGAGTATTGCTCGTACGTTTGGGGTGCTGCCGCCCCGACTACATTATCCATGCTCGATGCTGTCCAGAGGAGGGCGGTCCGACTGATCGATGACTCTTCTCTAACAGACAGTCTCGGGACTCTGTCGCACCGGCGGGCTGTCGGCGATCTGGCTCTTTTCTATCGTTACACCAACGGGCTTTACTCCTCAGAGCTCTCTTCCATGATGCCGTCGCGCGATGTGCCTGCCAGACAGACCCGCCTAACTTTGGCGTCCTATCCTAACCGTGTCGAACTTCGTACATCCAGAACCGGCCGATACGACCGCTCCTTTGTCCCGAGGGTGTCGAGATTGTGGAACAATCTACAAGAGGAAGCTTTTCCCAGTTCTATTAACCTTAGGCAGTTCAAAAATCGTATTAATAAAATTTCTTTGGGATCATCATAGCAGCCGCGGTGTTCCGGCATTTTGGCTTCTGCCTGCGCGGCTGCTTCGATGTATATAAAAAAATAAAAAATAATCTAGACGGTGTTATGGAAAATCATGAAGCCTGTTGAAAAGAATCGCCATACGTAAGGATTAACTCCAAATCTAAAAGTAATACATCGTCGATACGAGCATTTATTATATTTGGTTTGGATTGATTAAGGCAATACTATTAAAAAGTTTGTGAAAGTTGGGAAATTTCAACTCCGGGTTTTATCTGGCACTACTTCAAGGTTTTCAAACATAATTAACCCCAATTGGTCAAGGAGAGGAAGCTTTTTAAAAACCCTTCTAAATAATAGTAATAGAAAATGTGACAGTAAGGTAACCATACATGGTGCGCGTGAATACAAGAATCAGGACACATGTATATCAGATGAAATATCTTAACTTCATTAGTAGAATCCATATCCAGATATTTCATATTTTTCAAAACACATCACGCTGGGTAATGCAGAACGTCATGGACTTCACCACAAAAAAGTTTTAACAAAATTACTTGCCACAACCTTTGACGATCTGTCTTAGCGATAGAGTACACAATATTTTGTTTTCATAGCCAACTAAGTATCCACCTTCAACTTGATGACTTTCGACAATTTCCACTTCATTTTTTGTCTTTATGCCAGCTTTTTGGATACGCTTCGCCTACAAATGGAGGAGTGCGATTGACTTTGGCTTAACAAAATATTTTCACAATTTGTTTATCACTTACAAATAAGTTTTGGTTGCCTTATTCGATACAATAGAGGCTTTCCCAGATAAATAACGCATCCATGCCTATTACAAGAGATCCCTATATTAAACCCGATTTGACGTGTGAAACAAAACCGGCAATTTTAATAGGGCTAAATTATAGATCAGAGACAACACCGCATGGGCATTTACGTATTTACCGGAACAGGTACATTGTATGTTTATTATAATTATCATACAATGAAGTTATCCCTCATGCGGCGGGCATTTATCAATAGATCCGATGGTGTGGGTGTTCCAACTGAGATCGATGAGTTCCTCATGGTAATGTGTACTTAAGCCGATATTATATCGATATATTATGTTGTCCGAGAGACAACTGGAGATTTGTTTAGGATCAGTGTGGGTGAGGTTGGTGACCCTTGTAATAAATGTGTTGTGATTGTAAGTGGGTTGGTGCTGAAACTATAGCTGGTTGGTACTGGCACTTCAACGTGACGGATCATCGTCCCACTAAGGGGCTTTCGATACAATATATCTGTTGCAGTAGCTAGTAGTAGTAGAAGTGATGGTGCGGCGAAGCCAGACAAGTAAGCCACCTTTGACCCTCTTTGCTGGTCCCGAGTGTACCAACTCTCTACTCCATATATTAACTCACTACACTGTCGAAGCTTCTTGACATCCTAATAAAGACAAGGATTTCCGCCATTCCGCTTGACAAGCTACTTACCAACAATATAGGCAATAGCCCAGAAAGTGGAACGCTGTTTCATCCTCCTCCTAGCACATGGGGCAGGTTGGGTCACCTTGTCCTTAAAAGGGATAGGTTGGTATCCCTTCAGTTTGCAGTAGCCGTTAAAAACCTCCACCAAAAGGTCGAGTGATTTTCTACCCCTGTGCAGTAACCAGCGCGTTCGACAATTGTCGGAACCCACTAGCAACCTCTTGGCCTGTGTAACAGGTTCGCTGTTACTGCTTTAATTAGTGAGACGTAATTAGCTGCTACTACTTCAAATGAGCGACTATCAAAGATGGAGGTAAACTGATTTCGAATTATCGAAATTCAAACTTCAATTTAAAGAATTAGCTCATCGAATATGGAAGAAGAACTAGTGTTATAAATTAGATGAGTTGTGTAGAACCAGGAGGTTGGAGTTTCATTACCAAAGTATTAATATGAGACCAAGAATATAAATAGCCACTGTATGAATAATTAGTGGAATCATGACCAGAAAGGAATTGAGAATTTAATCAGTAAAGAACAGGAGATTTACGAGGTCTAGTCCCTCGAAACCCAAGCACAGAATTGAGTACCTGCTCTTCCCGAACGATTCTCTTGGACCGCGAGGTCAAATAGATGGTCATTCATCCAGTGGTGTCGTTTCTAAATGGGCATATTAAGAATAAGCACGTTCAGATCAACATATGATTTTCTCCATGTTATTTGGTGAACTATTCTATCAAGCTCCTAGGTGGGAGAGTTAACGTTAAAGTGAAAGCAAGTCAGTATCTGAGGAAAACTCTACAAAAAACCTTTTTCGGCTGTAATTTACTTGATACTTTGAATCTCGGTTTTCAGACAACAGCGGTGGCCGCAGTAGTAGACTCTTCGGTCTCTTCGAATCCCGTCCCAAGAGAAATGTTTACCTTGGATATGGATGTTGTGATTGTCCGTAGGTGGTAGACGGTCTCTGATTGCCGAACGCAGAGGTACTACCCGGCGGATCTCGTAGGCGGGGCCTGATAGTGTGCATGTTGGATGCACAAGTATTCCTTCGCCAGAGTCCATGTGGCGTTCCCCTGTATCCCCCTATAGCCCCACGGTTCCCCATGGGTGTTTAGGCCTGAGGCCTTCGTGGTAGTTGGAGTATAAAAAAATCTCTACTACAGCTGAATGTTTCATTATATTACATCTCTATTCAAACAAATGTTTAACTTCTACGTGCACCCTTTTCGCGTTTTTAAGTGCCCCTTCCATTCTCAGGATAAAGTTTTTGTTGGAAGGCTGTAAATTTTATGGGTTGCGGTGGCTCGGTCCACTTCAATGTTTTCACATTTATTTCATTATAAACTGCCCAACATTTTTTTTTCATAAAATGCATAGATGTGTTTCCATGTTACAGCTGTCTGCAGTCATCTCTGTCTTGCCACGCTTTTTCCAAGTCCCTATACACCCATCCATTCAGGGCCGTGTTGACCTAGCTCCTGCTTATGCCCAGCCTAGGCTCGGGATAAATGCAAGTGCTTATGGTCCCCAGCCTAGCCACGCGATCAGCTTCCTCGTTGCCCAAATTGCACTCTGCTGCGTCCAGGACCCAAAGCAGAGTCACTTCTTTAGATTGAGCGAAACAGTGCATTCCTGAACTGAGAGTGACCTTGTCCTTGGGGATGTCACTGCCCTCAGGGCTGCGTGGCAGTCGGAACATATAAAAATGCTCCGTTCGGTGCGCTCTTGAATTTTTTCTGAGTATGCTACCGTTAAGATGGCACATCCGTCTGCCTGGAAGATCATTGTTCAGGTGGCATGCACAAAGCTTTCCTGTATCCCTTTGCCTTCCGAGTATATTCCCGACCCACTGGATGCTGTTTGCTTGGAAAAAGATCTGTCGGTGAAGCATACGAGATACTGAGGCGGGAATATTATTTCTCCATTCGTCCATTCTTCTTTTGAAGCGATGATGAGTGGATACGCTAAGTCTGATCTTATACTGTTCCTGGCCCTTTCCGCTCTTACCGAAGATATGGGGATATTGCTCCTCGTCACATCTCCGATCTTGGATCGACCAACTACCGATTCTCGCATCGCCCACGCCTCCTCAAGACGCATCCTTAGGTAGGAAAACCTGGTCTCTCGCTTTATCCAATGGCGGCAGTCCAAGGATAATGTCAAAGGCTGCTGACGGGGGTGTGTTCATCGCGTCAGTTGTCCCCAGGGCGGCCAGTTTTTGAATCTTGGCGAGCTTGCGGAAACCAAGGTCTTTTCGATACTTGGCCATCAGGGCGCGCATCCATAATGTATCCTGGGACTTAACACCGTCTATGAATTTCTAGATTTTACTGCGTTTTTTAAGTTACATGGCGGAATTTAACGTAAAAGTTGAAAACTGCTATATTTTAGTAAACACTTTTAGTAGATACTTTCATGCAATATTTTTAGATATTCTAAACAATGAGCTTTAGTTGTTTCTTTCATAAAAATGTCCAACTTAGCCGTGACAGGCTGTATGTCTTTGTAGTGTGCATCCACTAGCCGTTGTTTTGACAGCAGTCAAAATCTCTTCGGTTCAGTTTTTCAATCGCAATTTAACTGCAGTTCCACCGCCTCCAGTAAACGGCATTTCACTTTAACCAGAATACTATTGGTTTAACAGAAAATTGTAGTTACACCGCAATATCTAACCTATTTTGCTCCACAGTCGAGCATCACGAAACGCATGAAACGCGATAGTTCAGATGTAGGGGCATCGTTGTCGCATCAATGACTGTATGTTAGTTAACCAGAACATGAAAAACGTTTTTCAGGGTGACTCATGCTTAATTCCAACTAATAGCTACCTACCTCAAAAGCTTATGTGATGTTGAAAAACCGGGTATATGCTGCTTGAGTTGTATATATATATATATATGTATACTGGACTATAACATTCCTTCTGCATCCGAACTGGGTGCTGCTCACGTTAGATATTTCATTCTTTTGTGCAGCGGCAGTCTTTCAACTGCCCAGTATGACCGCTGGGCCGTCCTTTACATTGTTTCTTTGGGAGCTGCGGCGGCTTTTCTCAGCAACCATGTGAAATAATAAAATTTATTAATGGCATAAATCTTTCTCTAACGTAAGAAGGTGGTAATATATGTTAGGTACCATATAATATTTTACTTTTTGAAGCGAGTCCAGTCTCTGTGGAGGCGAAGCACCATGTGTGATTTTTTAGATGGAGAAGCACAGAGCAGCTATGGTACGGTAAGAAAAAAAAAGTATAACCGATAATAATATAATTAGTTCTCTATTTCTACTGATGATTGAGGTAGCATGAAAGTCTTGGAAAACCATATTTTTCCAAGACATGTAGGAAACTTTATGGTTGAATGAAAATTATATAAATATTACTTACTGTATTATGATCATAAGCTTCAAATTACCTCATTACCGTTTTCTTCAGCCTAAAGTGCCTCAAACACCAAACGAATAAATGCTACATAAGCTTCAACAAAGATAACAAAAGGCAGTGTTTTCAAGCTTCCTTCCTGATATTCCTCGATTTTGTACCGGCCTAATGTTTGAAGACCAGGCAAGTACTGCCTTCTGAACCGGTTACATGCTGCTACACTTGCGCTATTGTTGTAAGGTCGACGTCACTCTCCGTCGAGACAGCCAGCGGTCTTTTAGGTTTTTGTTCGTGGATGCCTCGCAACAGAAACGCAAATCTTCAATTGAAAATTAGCTTTACGGCAATAAAGTATGCGAAATACGAGTACAGTTTCAGGAATCGTGTAAAGGATCTGGGAGGAGTTCACGCACTGATTTAGTAAAGTTTTGTGCGTGTAAGCGTATTTAGAAATCGTGTGGAAAATGAAGCATTGTTGGACGAGAAAAAAGCTCGAGCTTACTGATGGGCTGTCGGTGGTATGGACAATAAGTTTCTCTAGCGATGGTCATACGTATGTCAGGGTATACATGATGTTAATTCAGTATCTAGGGCGATTCTAAGAAAAAAGATTCATAAAGATTCTCAAGTGTCAAGTATTGCTATTATTACTGATTTACGAGTATTACTTTTTTTTCTGTACTTACATGAACAATAAAGCAAATTACTATCATTATCGCTTGTTTAAAATTCGTTAGCAAATTTTCGTCTTCTGTTCGAATGAGCAAACCATTCTCCAAGGTCTTGCCTAGACCCAGAGGATTGGTGTACGAAATTCTTACGATAAGGTGCGCCAAATTATATAGGCTGTTCCCATTGTTGCTACTTTTTGCAACGTGTTTGTCACAGATTATTCCCTTTGGTTGCAAGGAATCCCAGTTAGGAGCTATAGAAAATTCTTTTGTAGAGTTCCGGTGACATTGATAATCACAGGTATTGTCTGAGCTTTCAATCACCACATCCTTCGATTCTTAGATATTAATTTATATTACAGCATTTTCTCTGATTCTGTTTCTTTAATAGAGTGGTCCGATGATATGGCCACATCAATTACGCAACGCGACTTATGGGTGAAGTATTTTATCAGTTTATGATTATTATTATTGTTATGAAAAAAGATTCGTAAAGATCTGGAAATGTATCGTTATCAAAGTCATCTGAAAATACACACACAATAATGACAAAATATGATTGTTAATCAAATAACGCTGTTCCTGACATGCGATTACTCTACTGATGCATTCCAAGCAATCATTTATTAACGCATAATACCTGACGATAGCCAATCTAATTCTATATTCCAGCGTCCAAAAATTATCACACATAAAACGAGAACCTTGAGCGTCATTGCGGATTTGTCACAGTATGTTTCTCCTTTTCGCATCAATTGGAAATCTAGTTTGAACAGGGATGTCAAAGCGGATTTCTAATTAATGAGAACAGGAGAAACATAGCTATGACAAATTCTTATACATGACGCTTCATTTCGGATAATTTTTTGGACGTCGTATTATAGTATTTATTATGTTGGCTATATTCAGGTAGAATACGTTAGTCAACGATACGATTTCCAATGTTGAACCACATGGTAGTTATACCAAAAGTGGACCATCGGTTCTTTGTCCCAGTGTTACAGCATTACTAGTTGTCTAGTTACCGGCATCTCACAACAAAAGCGGAGCTATCTATGAGCGAAAGGCCAAACGAGGGCATAGGCACAGCTATGGCAGCTATCTTGTGGTAGAAGCGTCTATGCAGTGCTGGTATGTATTCTAATGAGCTAAGCGATCTAACAAAGTTGTAATATTGTTGCGTATTCGCTACATTGATTTCTCCAAAATATGATGCACTTTGCATGCACACGATCTCATTTGTTTAAATATAGATATCTCGTCTAATATCTAATAAAGCTTCTAAGGATCATATTTATTTTGTGACGCACTAGTGGACGTGAAAGGAATATGATATTATCAGATACTTTTTTTGATTGCTACAAATGAAATGAAACATATGATAAACATATTCACAATTAGTAAATCTAGGTCCAAACAAAAGTAGATTTGAACAAAAGACGTGTAACGTTTCGTTACAAGTGACGAACAAAGAAGTCATCCAAAAGTAACTACCTGTCTGGCAATATCGCCTTGTAACACGTGGATAGAAGCTTCTTTATTGGCTTGACCATTCTCTAGTTTTATTCACCGTGTGTAACTGTCTTCTCTTAGTCTAACTACCCATGCAATTGGAAGACCTTGGTGCAAAACCCAGGTAAGTCACATTATAGAAGGTTTTGAGACACTAAAAAAAAACTGAATATTTTGTTTTAAAAATAGGGAAAAGAAAACCATATTATTTTAGGGTATAAAGAAGGTAATAAAGAATCTGATTAATATGAAGTATCATAAAAATATAAGCTCAAACTTTTAATTTTTGTTTGTTTAAAATGTGGACTGGTTTTTGCCCGAAACATATTGAAATAATGGAAAAAATTAGTTCAAACAGATTTAATAGTCAAAGAGAACAAAACCAAAAGAACAAAGAAAGGGGTAACAGAAATAAATCTCCAATTAGATAAAAGACTGAATCCATAGATCAGCGGCGGATACCTATTTTGCTGTTAAAAGTTTAACATTAGCTGCCTTTTTTGTTGAGCGGCAAAGCATAGAGATGTATCATATGTGAACTTGGAAAGCACAATACCACATTTTCTTTTTCAATATAAAGCCATGTTGAAATGCTAAGCTTACCTTTTTCTTTGCTAACAAAAGCAGTTTCATAAAAAGTTTTAAGATGAGCAATGTTCTGATTGGTATCTACAACATGTATCTACAACTTGGACTTTCTTGATTTCAGCACCAAACCATCCGCAATAATCTAAATACCTAGAACATTCGAAAAAGCAATTTTTGATAAAAATTGGACATACCTACGGAGATTTTCAATCCCATAGAGTTTTCAGGCAAAAGGAAAGTTTCCACACGAATTTTACATCAAATATCCAAACAAGCCTTTATAAGATCGGAAGAGTGGAAAAAAATTCTCAAAACAGACGTCTTGTGTAAAAAAAAAAAACGAAAGTGCAAAAGATGCTTCGGAAAAATTAGTGGATTAGAACGTACATGTTTTTTCTCTCTCCATCTATAAGTGGCAAAATAAGTCAGTTTCTCGCCTCTGCAGAAGGTTGGACCAATGCTCAAAGTTTTACGTCCACTCTGGAAATGTAACATTTTCCTTGATCTCAATACCCTGTATATCTGTGAATCGGTGATACCGTACGTAAGGATCGGTAGTGCCGTGATTGGCGTGGATAGGTGGCGTGTCTGCTTTATTTTCGTACATCCAAATTTTAATTTTTCGAGACTAAACCTATACTGTAATGATAGCTAAAAAGCATTAAATAGCGAGACGGAAGGCAAACAGATTCTACTCAGACCCTGTATACCGTCGCCTTCGAAACAACTCCTTGAAGCTTGTTCATTCATTTTAACACCCTGTATAGTTGTTCTCAGATGCCTCATTCAATAAGCAACTCATTGAGATACATCCTCCCCATGCACCTAATTGAAATGTTTTCATTCATGATCAGGATCAACCGAAGCGTAAAAAAGCAGAGCGATCCCTATTTTTCTATTTCTCGGCCTCTTTTCATCCCCACTGGACTGATTTTAAAAACGCAGAAAGCAAAGAAATAGGTGAAATGCTTTTTTGTGATGCACATATCATATAACATCAAACATTTTCGCTATTACAATACTTCCTCGCCCAGTAGCGTAAGCTGTAAACTGTTTTAAAGAATTTTCGAAGTCAAAATAGATATTCCAAAATAATTCAAATGTAGCCGTACTAATAAAGGAGGATCTTCCGCTAAGGCTTCTTATCAAGATTATGCCACAAACACTCATGCTTTTATACAGTATGCTCAAAACGATATTCTCCAAGCGTCTCACACTGAGGAGGTCGGTCTCTAAACAAAAGAAGTCCTCAAAACTTTCAACGGATGAAAAACAAAGTGTAAATGGATCCTTGGAAGCACCCCTTCAATTTCACGCACCCTTTATTAATCTCATTTTTCTTTTAATCACGTCGGATTGGATACCAGCCAAGAAAAAATATTTAGGTCAAAACAAACACTTTCTTTTGTTACCGCACCTCATTGTCTCGGAAATAATACAGTGAACTGCTGTTTACCATTTATTATGTTCTGTTAGACATTTTATCACCCGAGGTTTCCCATTGTTGCGGGTCCACTGGGATACATGGAAGGGCTTTTTCTTTTAATTTGGAAGTCTTTTGATTTACTGTATGCCTGTTAGTAGCAACCCCATATAACTACCTCAGGCCGGATACACAGGCTGGTTCAGAAGTGTTTGCAAAAGATCCTGTGAACATGAATAAGAATCGCTCTATTAGCAAGATTCCGGATGCTGAGCTTATATTTATGTAATCGGGAAAAATGTGTATAATGGATGAAGGCAACTCAAAATTTTGATTATATTCGAATATCATAACCAGTGATGTCACTTTTGTATGCTTGACTCTTAGATATTACAACTACTGCTGAAAAAACTTCTTGACGTTCACAGGACAGACAGTAGCTTTCAAACCTTTCTCAAACTCTTTCTACTGTATGTTTGAAAGGAATTACGACCATATGAATAGTGCTAATTTTAGGTAGAGACGTTATTATTTCAGATAAGTACCCGATTCTGTTAGTATTAGCATATATTGAAATTTTAATGACTATTTTGGAACTAAAACATCGCAAAGCTGCCAGAAAGGCCAACCTAAAATCAGATATCCTTAAAAAATATCATATCTGCAAGCCGCTAACTTACATGATAAATGAACATACAGGGGTGTCCCCGGATGTATTAAAAATGGCTACCATACTGTACTGATACATAAAAAAGGCGACGTGACAAACTATCGACCGATATCATTAATTTCGAACATCGCCAAAATCATAGAAAAAACATTAAGAAACGGCTAGTAAAGTTTTTTACTAAGCATGACATACTGCACAAAAATCAATTTATATTCAAGATGCCATAGCTACATTCACAAGAGAAATATATTATCTCGTGAATTAAAAAGTTCATGCACTCTACATATCTACAGACTTATCAAAGGCTTTCGATGCTGTTAGTCACACCAAGCGCTTAGATACACTAAACATAGTAGCGTGATAGAAGATCAATTAAGCCTAATACAGAGTTATTTGAATGATCGAAAGCGATGTGTGAAATTTGATAATGTAAGAAGTGAATATCAACTATTCTAGGCCTCATTTTATTCAACATCTACATATACAATTCATGCTCATTAGATTCGGGGAGCACAATGCTAGGATTCGTAGACGTTTCTGTTATCTTTTATGCAACCTCAAACTGGGATGCACTAAAAAACAATATTGAAAACAACTTTACATGTACTAGCATATTTTGACAGCAAATTATTAACAGTCAATGCTGTCAAGACTAGCTTTGTACCCTTGGGGTCTTATAGGAATCACTGGCCTCCGTACACTGAAGTTAAGGTCACAACAGCCAATAGCCACAACTGAACGCCATACCAGCGTTAAATATCTCGGAATTTATATCCATAAAAATCTAAGGTGGGAGTTACAAATTGAGTATGTGACCAAGAAAATAAAATGCCACATGCCAAAGTTCAAGTCCCTTACAAACGTGCTTAGCTGTGATTGTATGAAAGTCTTGTAGTATGAAATTGTGCAGCCACATCTTTGTCATGGAATAATTGCTTGAGCAGGAGCGGCATTCGCATGTTTAAGGCCCGTATCGTCAGTCGTCCCTACAATTGTAGGGTGCGTTTATGGCCTCCTTGATTGTCATACTCTTTTCTCTCCTTCAAAAATTCTAGATTACACTCGTCCCGTCTCAGCGTCAGCGCTCTCCTATTGTTAAGATATGTTTTCCTTTTAAATTGTAGGAAATTTCAGGCTGATAAAACATGATATAACTCAAAAGCAAGCACAATTTGATGTAAAGAGATGTTTGTGACATAACCTCAAAATAGAGCTCTGACACGGCGAAGTAGAAAACTATGACAATCAAGGAGGCCATAAACGCGCCATACAATTGTGGGGACGACTGACGATACGGCCTAAGAAACTTAGAAATGCCTAAAAATTAATTTTAGGTATTACTTTTGGCAAGAAGAAACTCATCGTTGACGAACTATATCATGAAACCGGAATGATGGACATAAATCAAATTTTTATCTATAATTCTATGGTGTCGTGAAGATTCATACTATTATGGGTGTCAAGTTTCAATACATTTTTAATGTGTTTCTCCCAAGGATTTGTCAATGTACTATTTTTGTGTCTTAATACTTTCAACCTTATTTTGTATTTTCACCGTTTTATACTTTACGCATAGTTATAGCTTCAACACCTTTTTTAACTTTAATTTTAAGCAAACAAATAACCAGCGGCATTTTACTGTCCAATAATAAGTTGTTTCCCTAGTGACCCTATAGAAAGCATCAGTTCGTGAGTGAGCGAAAACAAAAGCTTCCAACGCTTTCACTCATGATGGCGAATGAGACAAAAAAAGGATTATTGCCACACACAAGGTTTCTGTTTCGTAGCAGTGCTTCATTTGTGACTGCTGCTCCTGTACGGGCAACAAGTGATTACAAATCTGTATTTTTGGTAAATAAATTATTGTACTCTATATACATTTTCAAACAAGCAGATCGATAATTATCATAGAAACTTGTTATATAATACTTCTTATCACGTGGCTTGAAACTGAAACATTTATTCCACCACACGCAAGATCACTTGCATTAGATCAAGCAGTAGATGCATTCTCTGTCACATTCCTTTCCTGTATTCAAGCTTCCCTCCGAACATAACCGCGCCGCTACAAAACCGGACAAATAATCGAATCGATTCCTTACATTCAATTACGTAAAAAAAGAATCCGTAGATGAAACTCGATAAGGCGTGTAACCATTCAGAAGAGCACGCACATTTTTTTTTTGAATCAGACGAATCCCAGATCACAGGCGCAGCATAGTGGTCTAGATTATCCTCTTTAGGGGTTCCACGCTTCCAACTCATAGTATAGTAACCTCGTAACCTATGGTCAATTATGTTCCCTTCAATACAGTCCTCCTGAGTGCTTCCGTTTTTAACAGGTTAACTTGTAATGATACTGCTTTTATCATATTGAACACCAGTGTGTTTTGTACACTTTAGTAGAACATGTGAAGATATAAATATTTTATTACTTTGATCAACTCTGAGAGTGGCATACTTTAAATTATTT